>PVIU01002371.1:0-149583 GCA_004026605.1 Ondatra zibethicus | reverse complement strand
TGTAGTCAGACTGATGATTATCTTAAATATCACCATGGAACCTTCGTCGAACAACAGATGGGGAACAGAGGCAATGACCCACATCAGAGCACTGGACTGAACTCCCAAGATCCAGTTGAAGAGTGGAGGAAGTAAGAGTATAAGCAAGGAATTCAAGACCATGAAGGGGTCATCCACTGAGACAGTTTGCTTGAGCTAATGGTAGTTCACCAACTCCAACTGGACTGGGAGTGAACGAGCATGGGAACAACCAAGTCCCTCTGAAGGGGGTTGACAGCTGTGGCAGACTAAGGGGCCACTGATAGTGACACTGGGATGTGTCTCTACTTGCATATGCCGCCTTCATGGGATCCTATTCTCTTTGGATGTAAACCTTGCTCAATCTAGACATAGTAGGGAGGGCCTTGGACTTTCCTCAGGGCGGGGTGCATGGCACTCCCTTAGGGCTGGAGGGGTGTGGGGAGGGTCTGTGGAGGGAGAGGGATGGGACTGGGAGGAGGGGAGGGAGTAGGAATTTGGATGGCTATATTTTTAAGTAATAAAAAAAGAAAAAAAAAGAAAGAAAGAAACTTCATCTAGCAATTGATGGAAGCCGATGCAGAGATCCACAGCTAGCACTGGGCCAATCTCCCAGAGTCCAATCAAAGAGAGGGAGAAGTGATAATATGAACAAAGGAGTCAAGACCATGATTGTGATATCCACAGAAATAGATTACCTGAGCTAGTGGAGTCTCACTGACTTGAGACTGACAGTGGGGAAACCTGCATAGGACTGAACTAGAACCTCTGAATGTGGATGACTGTGTGACTGGTCTAGTCTGTGGGGCCACTGACAGTGGGACCAGGATTGAGCCCATTCTTTTTGAAGGAATACCTTGCTCAGCCAAAATATAGAAATGAGGGCCTTGATCCTACCTGAAAGTGATTTGCCACACTTTGTTGCCCCCAAATGGGAAGACTTATCCTCTCAGAGGAATGGATTGGGGGTAGGGTGGGGAGAGGGTGGGAGGAAGTGGGAGGAGGGAAGGGAGACGGAAGAAACTGAAATTGGTATGTAAAATGAGAAAATATTGTTTCAAAAATAAATAAATAATAGAACTTGAAAACATAAAAAAAGAAAAGAAATCATAGTTCGTATATTTTATCCATCTTTTCTACTGTTGTGGTTGAAAAAAATAAATAAATCTAATACCTGTTATTTGCAATGGCTGGAAATCCTTCTCCTGAGCTACATGTCCTTTGCTTAACTAAAGCATTCATTGATGTGTGTTGTGTTCCTAAACAGAAAGATCCATCAAAAGTACTCAGCACATTCCCCTAACACATGAAATGACAGCACAATCACTCACCAAGAGATCTGAACATTTTCAGTATTTAATACTACATTAAAAAGAAAAAAAAAGTCAAAAACCAAAAATTGTCATCGTTAGCCTGCCCAGTTTTTGTTTTTTGTTTTTTAATGGAGATTTATTCTACCTCTCTCATGAACGCCTGAGTTCATGGACTTCCTCCAGAGACTTTCTGACAGGCTACCACCCTGGAAATTTTATAAGCAAGTGTGTTGACAGAAAACCCTACCCTACACTACCCAGATGGGAGTGTGAGTTTGAGGGCCATTGAAAACCGGGATTTTCTCCAATTTATCACAATTAAACACCTGCGCTAAATAAGCTGCACAACTCTACTGTGGATATAAAGCCATGAAATGGTAGCCATCAAATTCTCCTTTTCATTTAATGGGATAAATGGTGTGAAGGCACTCCAGATGTTTCTTAGTGATAAAATATGAAATGGGGAGTGGAGAGGCCTCCTCTGGAGATTGTGTAGACTCTGGTGAACTCTCCCGCCTGTGTCCTCCATGTCGTGCCTGCGGCAGAACTGACACCCTCTTTAAACACTGAGATGTAACTACCTACTTATCATCTCCTCACCTTCACTCTGTGACAAATCCTCGACCTTCTGCTCTCACATCTTAGTGAAAATTTATACTAGACTTAAGAATATGGTCTTGAATGTCACACAGACCCAACTGCAAAGCCCAGCTCTGTCTTCTCCCAGCTGTGTGATCACGGGCATGTTGTTTAAGCACTGGCCCTCAATTGCCATTCACGCCTTGCCACACACAACAAAATGCAATGTTTTTATGTAGATAAGATACAATATTAAATGTGAAAGGAGTCAAACTCAATACCTTGACAGAGAGATTCCTCAATAGAGATAATAGTCTAATACTCAATAAATCTGTAACAATGGCAATAAATCAAGCTCCCTTTTACAACTCTTCATAATCCTTCCCAGCATAATGGTCTGTTGAGCCAACCATTCTCAAGTAGCTGATGTCCTGTGCAGCTTTTCTTAAACAAAGACATCAAATGCATGATCTACTGGCAAAATGCAAATTTTATTTTAAACATTAGCACCAACATTAATGGGTGACAATGTTTAAAATACATTAATATTTCTCACAAATCCAATTTTTCAATAGAAATTCAGATCTCTGGTCTTTCTAAATATTTGAGATCACTTTGAAAAGTGAGCCCCAAATTTTATGTTATGGTAACCAGGGGCTAAGAGCCAATTGTAATATTAAAGAGGGTGGTTTCTGTCAGTGCCTTTGGTGCACAGCTGGTTTGCCTACTGTAGACAGATTTTTTTTGTCTACACCTCTAACCACCTCTGTTTCACCAGTTGCTCCCCAAATAATCACACAGAGACTTAATATTAATTATAAATGCCTGAATGATAGCTTGGGCTTGTCTCCAGCCAGATCTTACAACTTAAATGAACCCATTTCTATTAATCTATGTGCTGCCCGGAGGTTCATTTACCCCATCTGTGAACTTCCCATGTTATTTCCTCATCTGGCCTGAGATTCCTGAGACTCTACCCTTCTTCTTCTCAGCATTCTCTCTGCCCTAAAAATCCTGGCTCACCATACGCCAATCAGCTTTTTATTAACAAAGAGAGCAACATGTCTTCACAGTGTACAAAAGGAGTATTCCACAGCAGCCGACTGTATTAGTTACTTCCTTGTCTCTATGAAAATAGAGTCAACAGAAGCAACTCGAGAGAAGAAAGGCTTATTTTTATTTTAACCCATCGTTTCAGAGGATACAGTCCATCTGGTGAGGATAATATGATCCCAGGAAAGACTTGATTCATGGTAACAGGTATGTGTGATATGATTTGTTAGAATTTCAGTAGATAAAATACACAAGGTACAACCAGATCTAGAAATAGCTATCACCTTCAAAACCCATCCAACTTCTGCTAACTGGGCCATCGTACCAAAGATCCAACTTTCCCAACTTTCATCCAGTTGGTGGCCACATACACAAACACATGAGCTTCTAGGTGACATTTCATGTTGAAGAGTATGAGTTCCTCATAACAAATTGAGTATTATTTAATACACTGACTTTGAATTTTTCTAAAATGTTACCCATTCTATTTGTGACCCTGTTCTCTGAGTGTGATGCAATAATGCAGACCAAGGACTCAGAATAGAATCCGATAGATTAAAAAGAAATTTTGGAACTGTTCTCTGCCCAAGGAAGTATGAAAGTATCTCTTGGCAGCATTAGGAAGCTGACGTTAGGCTTTTTAGGGGTAGTAACTATAGACTGCCACTCAAAATGAATTGTTCTTTTTGTTTCTTTGGCATAAAACTGCTACTGGGAACTTTCTGCATTGTTGAACTGTAAATTATAGACAATAAGTAGCCCTTTCATTGTGGCACAGTAGTGTGAGTCAGTGGGAGATCTGTTCAGCTTTGGGGTGACACCATTAGGCAGAGAAGCATCTCCCTCTTCTGGTCATTTTACTTTGGAGCAGCTGTTGTGTATCATGAAGTAGAAGGTATAACTTAGGATGATCAACCTGTATTTCTGATATTCTTTATGGCATCCATACTTGTCATGGACTACCTGTATATGTATATTTAGAGAAATATGAATTCCAGTAACATTTAAGCAACCATTATTTTGTGATTTACTTGTAGACTAACAGTCCAAACTCAAACTATATATTGAATATTATATACTTAAAAAGAAAATCTGGAAGTGAAGTTCTCTGAAATCTTGTTGGGGTGGTATGTTGGTTCTGATTTTGGAAATTTTCAAACTTTGGGTTTAAATAAAATGTGTACAATCTAAAAGGGTTCTGGTCTTCGGTCATTGGGATAAGAGCTACTTAACTTGTACAGTGTTGAAATCCAAGTAATCATAATTACATCCCAGAGTAATGTGGAAAGAATGTCTCAGAAACGTCATCACTCCTCAGCATCTGTTACATCTCCCTGCAGGCTTTTCTATGCTGAAATATTTTGCAATTTAAAGAATTCATTGTATCTCTCCATTCTGTCTTTGTACATGAGATTTTAACATATCTTAGTAATATACATTTTTGTGTTTTGTTAGTTTTATTGTGATAATCTACATATTGTACAAATCCCTCATTTAAAATTTCATCCAAAACTTGGCATGTGTTCAGAAAGATATGGCTCCATCATCACAACCAGTTGTGGGTGTCACATCTATTTATTGTCCATTGGCTCAACAACTTCTTTTTATGATTTTCTTTTTCTATTGGTTTTATTGAGCTATACGTTTTCTCTGCTCCGCTCCCTTCCTTCCCCCCTCCCTTAAATCCTTTCCCATGGTCCCCATGCTCCCAATTTACTCAGGAGAGCTTGTCTTTTTCTACTTCCCATGTAGATTAGATCCATGTATGTTTCTCTTAGGGTCCTCATCATTGTCTAGGTTCTCTGGGATTGTGATTTGTAGGTTGGTTTTCTTTGCTTTATGTCTGAAAACCACTTATGAGTGAGTGCATATGATAACAACTTCTTACGGCTTTAGAGGGAAAACCTTCCATAAAGAGTGGTCTCACCCAGAAGGCCAAATATTCTAACGAACAATGAAACCTGCCTCTTCAACTTAATGTACACTAGGGTCATAGTATTCAGAAAATATGTGTAGAAGATGTTGGAATCCAACAGGTTTCATTAGAAATTTCTAGATTGTACTTGCTAATAGGATGAAGTGACACGTTAAGCAAAAGGTCATTGTAAGGTAATAGAAAGAATAAATGATTAAACAGGTCTTGCTTTCCTAGGAAGGGAACATCATTTGACAACTTAGAAATAATGTTAGGATTAGTTAGTGTAAACCCTGATGTTGGGCAGGTATTTGAAGGACAAACTATAGCTGATTTTTATGGAACAATAAGAACAACAACTAAACTATAGGATAATACTAAGCAGGTATCACTCTGTATGACAGTTACAAAATTATGGATGTAAGAAGTTATATATATCTCTTCCAATCCTTGCAAAAACCAGGGATTCTGGCATCATCTCCATCTTACAGGTGAAATAAAACTCAAACAGAAATCACTTGCCAAATATCAAACAGTAAGACAGTCCTACTTGTAACCAATTATTAAAATTAATAGTTTATAGAAAAAATAATTAATTACAAAGTTGTAACAAATGTAACAAATACAGGATGGAACAAGGGAATTTCCTTTTATTTGATGCTTAACATCTTACAGCTGTGCTGTATACTTTCCTTTATTTTATTCTTAAATAACTATTACATCATTTACCCTCTTCTCCAATTTCCAGTCACTCCATTTCCCTTCCTCACAGTCTCTCCCAATTTCATGGTTTCTTTTTCTATCAATATTATTGTTTTATATATACATGTAATTACATATATGAATACAACCTTTATAGGGCTATTCATTTTCTATTGGATAACCAATTAGAGGCTCATCCCTGTGGAAAACTATTTCTCCCTCTCTCAGCAGTTGTTAATTGCCTATACCTCTTCATCTAGGGGTGGGTCTCTGTGGGGTTTCCCCTATCCATTCTTGGTTATCAACTGGTGTTGAATTATGCAGGTCTTCTTTAGGCAGTCATATTCTTGAGATTTCATGGGTATAGCTTCCCTGTCAGGTCTATAAGACACAATCTTCCAGCAACTTTCTTTTCCTTGGATTGGAGTCTTAATCTCTTTCTGCCCCCTCTTCCTCCATGTTTCCTGAGCATTAGATGTGGAGGTTGTGTGATAGCTGTGTCAACTGGGGTTGAGTACCTCAGTCAATTGTTCTCTGCATTTATCCCAGCTGTGACTTTATACATAGGGTCCATCTGTTGCAAAAAAAAAAAAAAGTTCTTTGATGAGAGCTACACACTTTTCTGTGGGTATAAGGATAAATGCTTAGAATGCATTTCAGTGTTCAACTCTAGAGGCTCCTTGATTAAATTTCTTCCTAAGTGTTTTATTTCTTATGTTGTCTTAACATAATTTCTTATGTTCTTATGTTTGCTTAATTTTCTCTTGGAATGTTCATTGCCAGTGTATAGAAATACAACTAAACTCTGCTTATTGTTTCTGTACCTTGAAGCTGAATTCATTTACCTTTAAGAGCAGGGTCATTAACATTTTTTCTTATATGGAATCTTGCCAACTGTAAGTAGGTAGTTTCACTCTTTCCTCCTAGCATGGATACCTTCTGTGTTTTGCTTTATTCCGCCTTATTTCTCTGACAAGACTGTCCAGTGAAAAAGTGAATAATAGTGGCAGTATAGGCTTCACTTTCTTACTTCTGATCCCAGGGAGAAAAATTTCAACCTTGTCCCTTTTTTCTTTTTAGATTGTGTTTTGGGAGGGGGGAGGATGACTTTCATTTGCTGTTTGTTTGGTTTGTTGGCTTAGATCCAGGGTCTGACTCTATAGTCCCAGCTAGTCTGGAACTTATTGTGTTGTTCAAGTTGGCTTTGAATTTTCAGCAAGACACAGATTTCAGGCATGTGCCACCCATTTCCAGCTTAATCATTTCCTACTTAAATAGTGTGGTTTTTCTAGACCCATAAAACAAATGAATCATCCCATACACATAATAAAATTGGAGTAAAATCTATTGAAGTTATTAAAATAAAAAACCACCACTGTCTTCCTTATGTAATAGGAGACGACAACAAGCAGATCAGTAGTGAAAGCTAACAGTTGTACAGAAAGGCACTTGAGATTAAAAAGAGGCATTGGACACATCTTTCATATGGGAATAAAAAAGGCTAAACATTCACTAGGACAGAAAAGGGCCTGTGTTCAATACATAGCCTCATTATATATAATAACAAGGGAAATTTACCAGTTGCAGTTGGTAGCCAAGAACTCAATATTTGGAAATTCTGAGTCAAGATGAAGAAATAATACAATTACTAGTGACTGCTACACATAGCAAATTATGAGTAGTTGAATCCCTATAACTGAAGTATCCAGTTTTAGGAGACAGAAGCAAGGCAGGGAAAATGAACATAGTAAGCTTGTCTGGTCTATTTTAGCAATGGTCAATACCTCATTACACTGTAAATTGTGGACTCTGTATTTATAGCTTCTATCTAGTATATTCTTCATAAACACCAGCTGTGACCATAGTTTTCTATTAATTATTGCAACCATGTGAGATACACAGTTTGGGTTTAGTAGATAAAGATGGAAACTGAGACTCAGGAAAGTTGAATGTTTTCCTCTACTTATGTAGTGAGTATCAGAAATATGATTTGGGTCAAGATTGTATTTAATATGATAATTTTGGTAATGATGCATGGTAGTATGTTTTTATATTTATTTTATGTTTGAATTATGTGTATCTGTGTGGGTACGTACACTTGACTCAGGCACCCACAGAAGTCAGAAGAGGGCTTCTGATCCCCTGAAGCTAGAGTTATAGGCAGTTGTGAGATGCCCAACATGGGTGCTAGGACCTGGCCACAGGTTCTCTGCAAGAACAGTATGTATTCTTAGTTGACGAGCCATCTCTCTGGCACCCAAAGGAGTATTTTTATGCAGGTAATACTATTCTCACTGTGTGAACACGATACATAAGACCATACTGCAGGTCTTACATTTTAAAAACAATGGTCCCACTTTTTACCTAAACTTTAGTCTTACATGTTGCCACCATCTCCCTCCTTCTACCTGTACCCCAACACTCCAAATTAATGGTTCTAGTGCAAGCAGTTGAATATTTATTGAGCATTGAAGAGTGTGATTTGTAAACTGACATCTGTGTGTTTCATTCATACTAAATAATTTTAAACAAGTGTATGAAAGTATTTCAAGCTCCTTAAAGGAAAGTGTATCAAATTCTAGCTATTACCATAACAGCGCTTTCTGTCATTTCGAATTGTCTCGTTTTAATAGAAAGCATTCAAAGCAAAACTGAAAATAAGCCTTGACCATAAGAAATTTTCCAGGAGAGTTTTTATTAAAGTTTTTATTAAAGGGCAGAAGTTCGGCTTAATTTTCAACAGGATGAAGGATTGCAACCGATTACAATGTCACAAAGATATTGAATTTGGTTTGGACACATGGGGAAAGTAAACCCTGGGCTTTCCGTGTGCATGAGAGGAACCTCTGAAGGGAGAGAATTAAAGCCACACTATCTCGTTGTCACACTGTGTGCATAATGACCCAGCATGTTTCTGACCCATCACAGAGATAAACTGGGGATTTTTTTCCTTCTGCCAGGACTGGTAATGTGCAATGCATTTAACAGCTACATTTGCATATAGAAAGTATCATTGACCTTTGAATTTCAAAGGACAAAGATTTAAAAGGACACTCATTCCAAAAGCCATTTAATTTGTGCCCCAGTGCTCTTTTTCTACAGCCATGCAAAAGCAAACACGCTGCCACTTCACAATGAGAAAATGACACGAAGTGTCTTCCTATGTGGGAGATTTACTAATGTGGTTCAGAAACTATGGGGAACAAACTCCTATTTCTCTTCCTCAAAGCCATTTGTTTTGTCACTGCAATTGCAAGTGTTTAAATTGGATATAAGCATAATGAGATGGTTCTTTAAGATAATAGAGTTTTATAAGTATGCACTTTTTCCTTTAGACCACAAAGTCAGGTAGTATATACTATGCCAAAGGATCCATCCTCTTAGGCGACTCATTCCGATATTTCAGTTCTAGAAAGAAAAGAATCTGTGTCTGCGTTCATTCACAGCCTCTGGTCTCTAGCTTCTTAGCCATTGGCTATCCAAGTTTATCATAGACTTGAATAATTGCATTCTTTAGTTCATCCCTTCATTTTTCTGTTTCTATGTGTACACGATGACTGCTGGTAAGAAATTACTCAGTGTCTGCATTACTGGAATATACACGTAAGTGAGCGTCTGCATTACTGGAATATACACGTAAGTGAGTGTCTGCATTACTGGAATGTACACGTAAGTGAGTGTCTGCATTACTGGAATGTACACGTAAGTGAGCGTCTGCATTACTGGAATGTACACGTGAGTGTCTGCATTACTGGAATGTACACGTAAGTGAGTGTCTGCATTACTGGAATGTACACGTAAGTAAGGTCGTATTTCCCTAACTCCTTGGACCTCTGCCAGAGGTCAATGGTGAAAAGGTACAACAAAGAAATGAATAAATATTTGGTAGTTATAATTCTAGAAAGTGTCAATGCTATAAATTAAGAAAAAGGCAGCATGAGATGATACATCAGTTGAGTAGCAATGTAGTATAAACTAAAAACTCGGTATTTTCCCCTGAAAATGTGACATTATGCTCAAGTTATTTCAAAGAGTATGTTGAAAGTCAAATTACAGGTAAACTTGGAGGAAACCCAGAGAAAGAAGCAATACCAGCTTAGCTTGCTTATGAAATTAAAATGACCTAATTGGTATTCAGTTCTCTATGCTTTCTGGGTTTTTGTGTGTGTGTTTGTTTGTTTGTTTGTTTTTACCTTCCCTGTGTAACACGGAGGCAGTATTGCAGGCTAGAGAAGGACACAGGCTCTGAGTTCTAATGGATTGGGCCTGGGTGTTGTTCTTGCCCTTCTCTGCAAGACTCAGAGTCCTCACTGATCAACATGGGGTGGTGGCCTTAGTAAATG
This sequence comes from Ondatra zibethicus, assembly GCA_004026605.1. NCBI lineage: Eukaryota > Metazoa > Chordata > Mammalia > Rodentia > Cricetidae > Ondatra > Ondatra zibethicus. The sequence goes on along the minus strand of PVIU01002371.1, from coordinate 139,660 downwards.
TTCCATCAAGAAACTGCAGCACTCCCAATTTGGGGAATTTGATAGGTTTCTTTACAAAGGTCCTAATCATAACTGTGTGGGTGAGATATGGATGAGTTATGATAAATGACACCAGAATTGAGGTAAGTCACAGAACTATCCTCGCCAAACAGGACAAACAAGGTACTATGAGACAAGGCAAACACCCTCATATCGATGCTGAACCAGGCAACCTAATAGGAGAAAAAGAGTCCCAAGAGTAAGCAAAAGTCAGAGACACGCCTGTTCCCACTGTTAAGAGTATCACAAAAACCCCACACTAACTGCCATAACGTATACACAGAAGACCTGGTGCAGATCTATACAGGCCTTGTGCTTGCCACTTCAGTCTCTATGAGCCCATGTGAGCTCTGTTTAATTGATTGATTCAGTGGGCCATGTTCTACTGATGTCCTCTGTCCCCTCTGATTTCTACAATTTTTCTAAGAGATCCAATGACGACTTCTAATTTAGATGCTCTCTCTGCATAATGTCCAGCTGTGAGTCTCTGTTAGCCAGCTCTTTCCTTAAGAGGAAACAGGGGGAGTGGATTTGAGGAAGAGGTGAGGTGAGAGAAGTTAGGAGGAGTGGAGGGAGGAGAAACTGTGGTCAGGATGTGTTATATGAGAGAAAAAAATCTATTTTCAATTAAAAAGAAATTAAGTGAAATAGAGAAAAAAAGGAGAGGGAGGGAGGGAAATAGAGAGGAAGGAAGAAAGGAAGGGAGGGAGGGAGGGAGCGAGGGAGGGAGGGAGGAAGGAAGGAAGGAAAGAAGAAACTGTCCCCACTGCTAAGCCCCCAGATAAAAGATGAGGAGCCACTGGACATGAGAAGGTCAGGATCCTTACTCTTCTACATTGAACTGGTGTCTTCCTTCTCTATAGACTGGCAGTATTCACAAAATATAGTAGGTGTGTAGTAACTGTCAGGTATAGAGACAGTAGCAACAATTCAGCACATAGATTTCCAGGGAAGTCTCATTTCCCACAGTGGTTAACCCTTCCTCTAAAATGATGCCTGATTTTCTGAGAATTAATTCTGTACACTTCTGTATCCTGTGTTCTAAACTTTCTTCTAAACTGCCCATGGGCACATCTTTGTAACAAAAATATACACTGGCCACATGTTCTGTTCCTGTGTGTTATTTCTGTTCTCAGAAACTTAACCATTGTACATTCAACTCAAAGGTCGGCTTTTCCACACAGCCTCTACAGATACCTTAGTGGGATATTTAGCCCCTCCCCTTTCTATAAAACAACCCATCATATCTATTAACTGTTTACTCATCCACTTCTAAATCTCAGTTCTCCTACTTGACTGTGTGCTTATGGTACAAATTATGTTTCAGTAATGCAGTCCCAAATTGTTACCCTAAACTTATATTCCTTGGTAATTATTTATTGATTTATTAAGTAAAAAGATTTTAAAAGTAAATATTTCCTCTACTTTCTACCTCAGTAATTCTAGATATATTTTCAAAAGTTACAGAGTAAAAATCAAGTGTTACAATGGGATGAAGCAAGGATGCTTAAAAACAACTTCTCAAAGCTGCAAAAGTAAAATTAAGTCTCATCACACACTGATGGGCAATGGTGAAATGAGAATAATCTTTCTGAAAATAAATGTCATTATATGTATCAGATTCATATATGTGTGTATGCATATGTGCATAATGTATATATGTGTATATGTATAAAAGTGTGTGTTTATTGCATTTATGGTGTACACACACACACATATATATGCAATGAAAGCTACTAAGACATTGTAATGGTATATTATTTGTATTTTGATAAATAAATCTTGCCTGAAGACAAGAAACAAAACTAAAGCCACTAGAAGTCAGGCAATGGTGACACAGATCTTTAATCCCAGGATTTGGAAACAGAGTCAGATGGATCTCTGTGAGTTCAAGGCCATCCTGAGCTACACAAAATCAATGCAGAAACAAATCCAGGTGGTGGTGTCTTATACCTTTGATCCCAGTCCTTAGGAGTCACACGCCTTTAATCCCAGTACTAAAGGGAATATAAAATGAGAGGAGAGAGAGGCTTACACTGCTTAGTTTGTGGCCACCCAGCCGTGGTAGAGGTAAGACTTCTCTAGTGGCTTGGCTGCTTTGCTTTTCTGGTTTTCGAGTGAACCCCAATTTTTGTCTCTGGGTTTTTAATATTTGTGCTATAAAACATTCATTGCAAGAATGTCATCAACTATACAAAGTATACTGTTATTTGTAATAGAGGTGAAATTGAAACAATCCACATGCTTATCAGTGGTTGAATTGCCAAGTAGGATTTTCTTAATTATAAACATTTCTCCCAGGCCCTGCCATCCAACCAATAAGAATTACATAAACACTGCTTTAAAAAAAACTTATTACAAGATGAACTCTTGTGATAACTAAAATTATTTCTAAAGAATAAGTTAAAGCATGAGTCATGCTAACATTTATAATGTCAAGAGAATAAAAAATCAGAAGAATTTCGTAGATAGCTATTATCTAGTTTGTTACTTTTTTTTTCTTTTAAAGATATGCATGTGTGAGGAAGATGGAAATAAATACTGCAAAAAAAAAAAGACCAGTGACCAGCTACTCTCCAGCTTAACTTAAACCTTTCTGTGTGCTTTATATGTTTAAAAACAAATATATACTAATTTCTGGTAGAAGAGACGTTGTTCAAAGGGGAAACTTGACTGATTTTAGAGAAGATTGCAGAGAGCTAGTTGGACGAACTGTAGGATGACCTGAGTAATTGGAGACTCTCTCCACACTGTTCTGTCATCTGAGCTCTATAGGATGGGCAGACTCCAGTTGTTCACCTAAGGCACTTCCAATGTCATCTCAAGTCTTATGTGGCCCTCTAATTTTAATAGAGCCATGGGTTTTGTACCTCACATTTATAGGCATGAAATTCATGAAGGCATGTATTAACAGATATTCACTAAGTTTAAGATGTAAATGATTTACAGGGGGGCTGGAGAGATTGCTTAGCGGTTGAATGCACTGGCTGCTCTTTCAGAGGACCTAGTTCAATTCCCAGCACCCACATAGTGCTCAAAACTGCCTATAACTCCAATTCCAAGGGACCTTCTCATGTCCAGGGGGCTCCTCATCTTTTAGCTGGGGGCTTAGCAGTAGGGACAGTTCCTCCTTCCTCCCTCCCTCCCTCCCTCCCTCCCTCCCTCCCTCCCTCCTTCCCTTCCTCTCTTCTTCCTTCTTTTCTTCCTTTCTTCCTTCCTTCTTTCCTTTCTTCCTTCCCCTCTATTTCCTTCCCCTCTCTTACCTCCCTCCCTTTCCTTTTTTCTCTCTCTCATTTAATTTCTTTTTATTTTTATTGAAAATAGTTTTTTTCTCATACAATACATCCTGATCACAGTTTCTCCTCCCTCCACTCCTCCCAACTTCCCCCCATCTCACCTCTTCCCCAAATCCACTCCCCCTTCACACTATTCCAAAGTCTAAAATGCTTTAGTCAAGCATCCAAACATTGAGAGCCTTCTATATACTGGTTTACCTTTCCCATAGGATTGGGAATGTTTAAGGCTTGGGGTGAGCTAGTGGTTTTCCATGTGTGGATCTCTAATTCCTAGTGGTCTCTGAGCTAAAGGTCATTCCGTAATTCTAGTTGCTGAAGGCTCATTCATCTTTAGCAGAGTCTCACAGATACATGTTTCTTGCATGCATTTCACAAATAAAAGATGTCAACCTTGAGTGTTGGTCTCAGAACTTCTGCTACACTTACTGTGTGGTATTTTTATTTTTTCTTATTTTACCTAGAGTGTTGGTCAGTTCACCTCAGCTAACATGCAATTAGCTATTAAATTTACTTTTATTCCTGTTGCCTACATTGTGTGCTCATTCATAGGTGTGATCAAGGCACAAAAAAAGAGTTTGTGCATGCATTAATTTGGTATTAAATTACAGCCTAGAAACTACAACTCATACAGGCACTCACTATGGTGCTAGTTCAGATCTTTAGTGTAAAATGGTCGATTTTGCAATCAGGCATGGTGGCACATGAGTGTGATCCCAGAACTTGCAAGCTTGGTACCGAAGGATCCAATGTTCAAAGTCATCTTGTAGAGTCTCAGGTCAACCTAGGCTGCAGGAGACCCTATCTCTCCTAAATAAAAAGTGGAAAAAAGGAAGAAACAATGATTGTTGTTTGTTTTTTTTTTAAAGGGAATTTTTCCAGTCATGCCACCCGTGATGACTACTAAAAGGCAGACAACAAGCATGATGACTATATTCAACATTCTGTGCTCAGGAAAGATTATGCTTGGGGAAACTTAGTTGTGCCTCTGTATGCAGTGTTGGTTGAAGCCACAGAACAGTTGGTAATATCTTAAAAGCAGAGTGATTTCTCTGTTTTTCCTGAAAAAGCTCAAAGACCATGTCTTCTGCTACAAAACCTATGACTTTTTCGTTGGTGGAGCAGTTATAGAGAATCCTTGCAAAGTTGCACTCAACTAAACACAGATGCAAGTCACAGTGATGTCAAGAAGACAACTGAGCAGCTGCTTTGTTAATTACAAACAATGGGATCCCTGGGAAAGCATCATGAGCTACAGGAAAAAATGCCTTCACTGGACAACACTGATGAAGGTTACAAAGTTTTAGTGCTGCGTGCAATTACATGCCAACACATCAGTGTGTGAATACTTCACTTCCAATTATGGTGACACTCTTGGCTGAGCAAATATGAATTTGTTTCTCTTGGTATAAGTGTATTGCATATATGCTAGAGGAGAACTTGGCTGTTTGATTCTGTTTACCCAGTCTCTAAGAATAGAGATATATCTTTGGCTCATACGTCTTTCTTGTGTTTTATTTTTGAGTCCAACCACTCATGTGTAGCAAGGATGGGATATGATTTGCAACTAAAAAGTTTGGACCTTAATGCCAACCCATAAAAAGTTTTATTTGGCAAGTATAATGTTCTATTTGTCAAGGAAATTTAAAAGAAACCATATAAATGGTAACTCAAAATGGGATGAATGAGTACAATATCATCCTCCTCTATCCTGAATCATGCTGTTTTTAGGAGTAACTTGTTTAAAAAGTGATTTGAAATGAGAGTTAATGTAAAAACACACAGTATGAGGTTTTTAATGATAATTTTGGCTATTATTTCAAGTAGTTTGTTCAAAAAAGTATATTCAGCATTATGAATATAATGAACTTATTGCTTCAAGGCTAAAGCCAGAATTGATTACTGTTGGTTTGGTAATACTGTTTGACTTTAAAAAAAAATGTCAAAACAGACATCAGTGGTTAACAGGGGATACCAGTCTTGCAGAGAGTCTGAGTTTGTCCTACAGCACCCATGTTAGGTGGCTCACATCTGCTTGTAACTTCATCTCCAAGAAATCCAATGCCCTCTTTCGGCCTCCACAGGCAACTTAATTTATGTACACATAACTCACGCAGACACACATAAGCATACACATTTAAATTATAAGTAAGTAGATAGATAGATAGACAGACAGACAGACAGACAGACAGACAGACAGGCAGATGCAGGCATTAGACCAAATAGTGAATAAATAACATCAATCCAAAGGAGTTTCCAACCTAGGCTAATTTCTCAATTTATCTCAAAAACAAACTAATGGTATAATTTAGGACCTATTTCAAAACTGTATGTAAGAGTAATTAAAATGTTTTAATTTTCAGATATAGTGAAGCTGTATGTTAAGAACTCCCATTCTTCTGTCTCCTGTGGTGACTAATTAGGTACCCAGGTCTTGAAAGGAGATGAATCCCTAAGAGTCAGAACCACATATATTCCATAAGCATATTTCCCAATCTGTCTTCATAGTCTGTATCCTCTCCAGAGCTGTCACTCAGAGGCACATGTTACTGTTACTATCACAACAGTAACTGTGATTTGTAGTCTTCTCCTGTGGCAAAAATAAAGAATAATAAAGCTATCAATTGAAAGTAAAACCTGACCCATTGCCATGCTAGCAAGTGGGATAAAGCTTATAATGCCTTGAAAACACCTTTCCATTTACTGATAATTTAATATCATTGTTTACAGTAGTAGGTTCTGATAGGTCACCTCTCATCACAGTGGCAACTAGGGGAAATCTAGTTATAGAATCAAAAAATGTTTTTACAATGTAAACATTTGAAAATAAAAAGCAAAAAAATAGCAAAACACACACACATACATACACACACACACACCTTTACTTCAAGCAAACAGAATCAAAAGGATGTGAGGCAAGGAGTTGGTGTTACAATGCATGGTGTGGGTGTAGTTTACCAATAGAAACGGCATCAACAAAGAACAAATCGAGATAATGTTGAGATAAACTTCAGAGAACACACAGTGTATGTATCCATGTTACATTAAATCACAGCTATTTAATAAAAATCAAAGTTATAGATATACTCCACGAATGCTTATTAAAATTAAGAACTTCAGCAAGGCATCAATAATCAAACTGACAGAAAAGACAGACAATCAACTACGAATCGCCATATGAACAAGTGGGTGACAGATAGAGGGAAAGGTGGAATGAGAGCTAAGAACAGGATGCACCTTGATGTGGGATGTGGGAAAAGGACTCTCGGGGAAGTAAGAGTGAGGCAAATACAGGTGGGTAAAACAATGTGGGTGATTGAAAAAGCCACAAGAAATCATACTATTAACTATCTTCATAAAAAGTCTATAACGCATATAATTCAGTGTATAAATATACATAAATAATTTTAATGAACCTTTCTCATCTTGGCTGACAACAGTCCCTCCAAAAGCCAAGGACCACCTGAAAAAAACCTTAAAACCAGACATTAGAAACCCTCTTTTGACTTGTTGGCCAGGGCTGTCTAAGAGACTCCCAAAGCATACAGCCTATTGTTGTTTCTCCTGGTTACCCCCACCCCCAGAGGTGAAAGTTAAGTCTGTTTTGCTGGATACTATGAAGGCATTAGAAGTGCCTGAGCTGAAACTGACCTAAATACTCCCTCCTTGTGGACTAGCTTTTACAGTATCAGAAGACAACGTGCAAGCTTCCAAAGGAGGGAGGCAAACATCACTCTTCAGCACACATGACACATATGAACCTTGCCAGCAACCAGAGTGTCATGACTTCCCCACGGGTACAGTAGTGGCACACAGACCTTGGAGGTAACAACCGCTCTCTGATTAGACTTAAGATACTGGAAAGGTAACCAACTACCCAGGGTTATAATCCCTAAGAGCAATCTATAGGCCTCTGTCCTTATGCCCACAAGTGAGTGCAGTCTTCACTCCATCAAGGAAATTTCTTTTTACAACAGATGAAAACAACTACAGAAAACTGGTGGGGGAGAATTGTCTGTATTCTATCAATCATGATTTAAATAAATGCTGACTGGCCATTAGCCAGGATGTATAGGTGGGACAACCAGACAGGAAGTAGAGGCAGAGCAAGGAGAATAGAATTCTGGGAAGCAGGAAGCTCTCTCAGGATTCCTGCACAGACCACCAAAGAAGCAGGATGGGACCTTCCCCGCTGAGAAAGGTACTGAGCCATGTGGCTAAGATAGATAGGGATAATGGGTTAATATAAGATACAAGAGGTAATAAGAAGCCTGAGCTAATGGGCCAATCAGTTTATCATTAATATAGAACTCTCTGTGTGATTTCTTTGGGACCTAATGACTGTGGGACCTGGTGGGAGGACAGGAACCAACCAAGCCTTCATGTTACAGAAAACCACAACCAATCAATATACAGAGTTGTGGAGCCCAGTCTCAACGGATGCATCTGAAAACACGCCCACACCTAAGGCTTGGGGAACATTTAGAAGAGGAAACTGAAAGGAAGATTAAGAACTTTGTGGTGAGGTTGTGTCTTCCAGTAATATTGGAAGCTATATCCAAACTGTCTTACCAATGTGGTTGTACAAATGTGAGCTAAACAAAGGCAATATCAATGGACATGCCAAACAGGTTGGAGAAGAGCCCACGAGGTCTCAACCGCAAACAAAGAACTGAGGAAAACTGGGAGTGGGGAGAGGTAGTCCTCCCCAAGGAAGAGCATATCAATTGGTTGTCCAGTGCCCAACAGTCAGTCCTGAAAACATACATATGAACAACCTTAAATGGACTCAACAGGTTATATTTAGGAACACATATGTGCATATGCATATCCCTATGTATATGCAATAACAACTGTTAAAAAAAAGTCATGAATTTGAAAGAAAGAAAGTAAGGGTATATGTAAGAGTTTGGAGTGAGGGAAAGGAAGATAGGAATGTTGCAATTAAAATACAATCTCAAAAATAAACAGAAAACCCTATGGCAAAATAGTAATCTAATATTAAATAGATTAAAGAAATGAAGAGAAGAATTATATTAAAGATAATATAAATGATCAATAAGTAAAAGTTTTTGTAGTAAAGAACAATGCTTTGCTCATTCAACTGGAAAAAATCAGACTGGTGTCCTCCAGGGGTGGCCAGGATTCCCAGAGATGGGCATCCTCAGCCACTGTTGAGCCATCAGCAATGAATGCATATTTCATAAGGCTGTAATTGCAAGGCGGGGTAGGGAAGTCTGTAAGTATTTAATGATGACTTGTAAAATGAACATTTAATAATTTGTAATTTCAAAATACAGGAACATAAATTTGATTTTAAGATGTGCAATATGTATTAGTATTACTTTGTCAGAAAACATTGGCAAGAATAAAAAAAACCTAAATTAATTACCAGTCAGCTACCAAGGGTGTGGAAGGGAGTGCAGCACAATGTTGAAAGGATTTCAAATACTTTAAAGGGAATAGTTAGAGAATTTCCAGGTTTTTGCTTCTCTGGAGAGTGGTTATGAAGTGAACTGGAAGGTGACAGGGAGAGAAGGAAAGGGGAATGAGTTATTTCTTTTCCTTTCTTTTTTTCTAAGACAGGGTTTCTCTGTAGTTTTGGAGCCTGTCCTAGAACCTAGCTCTTGTAGACCAGGCTGGCCTCCAACTCACAGAGATCCGCCTGCCTCTGCCTCCTAAGTGCTGGAATTAAAGGTGTGCGCCACCACCACCCGGCATGATTTATTTCTTGCATTTGGAACTTTCATTGTTTTAAGCCAAGTTCACAAAAAATTATATAATGGTTCTCTGTAGAAATCATTTCAGAAGCCACAAGTCAGGACTTCCTAATGCAACATGGAAAGGGACATCGTAAACCATTAAAGAGAAATGATAGCTTGACTAGTACTTGGAACATCAAACTATAAAGGCATGAAAAAGAAATATGCTGAGAATAAAGGTAATATCAAGCAATAAGAATCATTATTAATAATGTGTTCATGTAATTAAATGTGATGGAGATAGCATAGTGGCATAGTAATAATACAATCCCAGAGACCAGAGTGGAAATAGACCCTAAACAAGAAAGCGATTTATTGACCATCTTTGCTCAGTTTAGGTACGTGAATTATAGTTTTAAAAAATATTGTATTTTGCCTATATTGTATGCATACATTTGTATGTGTTTATATATCCTTGTGAGCATATGCCACAGTGTACAGATGGAGGTCAGAGAATAACCTTCAGGAGTAGGCCCTCTCCTTCCAAGGTATGGATGCCAGAGATTGAACTCAGGCCATCACATAAGACACCAGATGCCTTTTCCCATTTTACCATCTCCCCAGCTCAGATGAGTTGTAATTAATTTACCGCATTATCCTGATTATTTCAAATCACTATATAGAGTTATGGCTCAGGAAAAATATTCAGAAGTCACAATAAAATTGTATGTAAAATATCATATGTGTATTTTATACACACATGGGTACAAATTGGTGTGTACACACTGCTTAAAATTATTCTTTGTTTAAAAAGAGCTGTTTAACTTCTTTTGGCAAGACAGAAGAGTGTTGCTTAGTAAGAAGATGCTAATAGACAGCATTCTTTACAGTGTCACATAAATCATGTCTTGATGAGACCACAGGGAATTAAGCAAACTAAAACTTGATGAAAATTAGTAAAGACATTTTTGGTCTTCAAGAATTACATTTCCAAAAATGTCCGTTTTCCAATGAGAGATAATAACATTTTCCTTTTCCCACACACCTCCATCTCATCTCTTCCTCCTTCTTTCCTCTTTGCCAGGCCCTGTCCGACCCTTTTCCTTGTCTCTCCTCATTTCTTCTTTCTTTTACATCTGATTTCCATCTGAAGAGATAAGAGATAGCATTCAGTGATGTAAGGATGAGAAGATGACAGACAACTCATTTATCATGCTGTCTCTCCTCTAATAAATCTCCCAGCCATATTTTATGTGAGAAATGAAACTGTCTTGATGGGCAAGTTGAATCTACAGCCAGATCCATGTGGGAACTCGAGCGGCACATGTGTGATGCTCAGGTGTCTGACTTGTGTTTTTATTTGAAGACACCAGTGGGTATGCTAATATTCTGCTCCTGAGCTCTGGGTCTTCCATGAACTGAGGAATCTGGGGGGCATGGTACCTACTAATTATCTAATATGCTGAAACACACACACACACACACACGGTCCCAAAGTTTTGCTTGTTTTCCAATGTTAGCACATTCTCACCATTAGACTCACCTGACTAGTCCTTAAATGAGTGTCCCTATAAATATTTTTGAAACTTAAGACTCTTCACCCATCTTGTAATGCCCTCATCACCAAATGTTCATGAATATTTCCTGAAAAGTTTGTTCTTTCGATTAAACAAAAAAGAACTTATAGTTTGCAAATCATAATTCATTCGACTGTTGCCCTTGTTTTCATTAAAACTACATGAAGATATTTAAATCTGATATACTTCTTTGATTGTTCATCTATTCCTTCATTCATAAATCCTTTCTCCGCCTTGTATAATCATTATTTTTATGCTCACTCACTCTGTGTGTTATCAGAGGGAAAAAATACAACTCCTTGAACCAATTGCTGGCTATATGTTATCAGGCAAATTGCTTAAGTTATGAATCTTCTGTGGGTAGGGAAATAACGTAGTACTCTTCTAAGTAGGGTTGTTGCAGGGAATGACAGGAATTGCAAAATGCCAAGAAGGAATGACAGGAAAATTGTTCACAAAGCACCAGGAAGACTTAGGACACATTTCAGGCTTTGACTAAATGAAAGCTATTAGGATCATTCACTCAACAGCATTATTTATGCACATTCTCTGTGCCAGACGTTGTCATACATCTTGAGATGCAGACAAAACAGAAGCTCTACTCTTATGGGACTGATAATTTGTTCAATATAGTTATAAAACCAGTAAGTAGCAAATACTGGAGGCAGCTCTTTCACATCTGAAACATCATTTCAGCCTCCTTTCCCTGTATGTTTCAGATGATCCTACTCTGGGCTTCCTCTGACCATATCCTTTTGTGAGGATAAGAACTTTGTGAACCAAATATTGGCAAGCAAGAGTAAATGTTCCAGGTGCCAAAATGCGCAGAGTTTCTTTCCCAGTGCTCCTAAGTAATCTAGAATCCTGTAAGAACTGTGGGGTCACCAGTGGGTATCTAGGAGCTCCCTGGAGATGAGGAGTAGTCAAAGAATGGCTTTCATGGATATATGTAAGGTTGAATGGATTGTCAATCTTCTTATGCTTTATGCTGTTTAGTTGGCAAAATGAGTTTGTGTTGCATAAAGAAGTGACAGTATTTTAAAGTCATCTCCCAGGTATATAAATAGCAAGAGGAAGCCTGGTTGAGTGAGAGTACTGGAATAATAGATCCATAGTAGGGCCCTGGAAGGACATGGTTTTTGTGCATCTTTCATAACATAAGAATAGCTTGGCAGTGCAGTTGCAGCATAAGTGGCATCCACAAAGACTATGGAATGATGGGAAATGAGATTGTGGACAATAAGAAGGCATGAATCCAGGAAATCATAGAGTAAGGGCAGGCCTGAGGACCAAGCTAGTGAACTTGAAATGTTCTCTGATGGCATGGACGAGTCACTCACAGGAGGCTTTGAAACGGGATGCCAGCACAATCACTCAGCACTATGCAGACATTCTTTGTGCTGGCAACTGCAAGGAAAAAAAAATAAGCAACGTTTGTTAACTAAGGAGTAAGAAGTTTTTGTCTGAGAGTTTTCTACTATGGACTTGTTGGAGGCTTGCTGAGAATGTAGGTTTCTAATACATACTGATAAAGCAAGACGCTATAACCTTTATTTTAGAATTCATTCGTAAGGCAAAGTAATATAGAAAAATTAATTCAGCAAAAGAATGCAAGGTTTTTCTGTTAACTTGTTTTTGTAAAAAAAAAAAAATCCAAGTTTCTGGTTCTTAAGCAACAAAACATTAGGAAAAGGGAACTGAGGATCCAAGCAGAATTTCAAGCACATTAAAATTTGAGAACTATTGTCTCTTTCCCTCACACTAACAGAACTACCTCAGCATCCTTGTTTTGAAAGCATCATGAATTTAAAACCATTTGTTTAAGTATAGAGATTTGGGGGTTGCTTTTTTTGTTAATGACTGGAAAAATCCTTTATATCTGCCTTCAACAATCTGTTCTTTAAAACCTTAAAAATAAGTCATGTAAAATCAGGTATCCATAGAGAACTGCCCCCTGCTTTCAATACTTTATATCTAACTAGAATAATTTATTAGAAAATAGATTCACCTTGTAGATTGACTAAAACTTGGGGTACTTTTGTTTTAGCCAGCATTCCATCAATATTGCGAGTTACATGTGGATATATCATGTGATTTAAAATTTCATACTGAGAATGTCTTTCTTTAGCATCTAAAACCATGAAAAACAGGCTGTGGCTCCAAGAGTGCTCAAGAGGAATGACTTTGCCTTAAATATGTAGATTTGGAGTGTGACTATGCTTCTCAAATACTGCCCTGCAAACCCTCACTCTCTTCATCTGTAATATGGTATTATCATAAATCCTATCCTGCCACCAAAGATTATTTTGAAGATAAGTAAGATTATGTGATAGGCTTAGGACGATGATAATAGTGTGCTTAATAATAGAAAAGATATTTAAATTGCTATTTAATGACGGAATTTTACTTGATAGGTAAAGTTTCTTTAAAACTGTGGAATATGACTGCAAGAAACATAACATCCAATATCCTCAAATACCACTTGGAAAATGAAAGTCCAGAGGTGGCCCAACCTTCCAGGATGACATCTTAATTTAGGGGCGTGTGTTGCCTGGAATTTGGCTTCCTTAACACTTCATCCTCAGGAGAATATTGTTACCTTGAATAATTTCATTTCAAGGTTTCTTTGGGAAAATGCTATATTCAACAGCAATTTCCATGTCTCTCCTGAGATTATTTCTTCAGTTTTATGTAAGCAGAACTACACTTGGATATTCCAGAACACAGTAGTCGCCTGGGACTACTTTGTAGTAAAGCAATAAGAATGACCATTAGCTTTCTTGTTGGTTACCTCATCTTTGTGAGTCTGCTTGATTTTGACTTGTTGGCTATGCAGTAGAGATGTTAGAGAGGCATAAATCTCTGCAAGAAGTCAATTTAACCCTTCTGATTAATCTGAAAAAGACTTTTTCTTAACACAACTTTTGCGGCTACTCAATATTTAACCATATTCAATGTGGTCACATGAGCACAATGATAGGCTTTAGAGGGGTGTCCCAAAAGACATTTGAAAAGTCTAAATAGAATATTTAGTAGGAAAATTTGCAAATCATATCTCACAATGAGTCACTGAGTTAAACACAGAAGACACTGATTCGCAAGCAGTTGGAGCAGTTTGGCATGTCACCGAATTTCAAATCACCAGAGACTACAAGGCACTGGGGTGCAAAGAGGTTGAGCATGTACCTGGTATGTTAAAATCACTCTTGTGAGACTGTTTTGACCTAATGTCTTTATTTTTTTATAAGCCTCTGTGATCTCTATGATAATTCATTCATGATACTGAAAGTGTAATGACAGAGGTTTCCTAGAACCTGGAGGATTTGAGAAAATTGGTTGATGGTCCTAAACTGAATTCTAATGGAATAGCAACACTAGGGAAAGAGTATAGGGAATCCTGTCTACTGGAGTTGTCTTCTGACTCTTATGCACTGACTTCGTAGAGATATGCAGATATTGTGCTGTAATGCCCAGGAAACTGATGTAGATTAAAATGATTATGAGATCCATTTATAGGGTACTGTCCCTGTGGCTGGGGATTTTCTTTTTACTTTGTTTGAGTCATTGAATAAATAAAAAAATGTAAAAAAGTCCTCTGTGTTGCCAGTCTTTCCAGGGGTTGAGGTAGAATCAAGCATTATTTTCTCAATCCCAAACACAGGGGAATGAAGTGAGATATAAACATTTACTGCTGCAGAAATCTTCCTGTCATCATAACATACTGGGCCACACATACTGTCTTACGGACTGGAGACTGCTCAGTAATCCATACAATAGCTAAGGGCATGCTTCTGACTCTAATCGTAATAATCACTATTGGAGTTTGAACTCATGATGCACCTTATATCATTTAACCACACATCCTCATGGACAAGCTCAGTGATGAATATCACTCCACTGTAGAGGGTGATCAATCCGAGGTTGGCTAAAATATAGTTACTTGTCAAGAATCAGCATGCCATTAAAAGCAAATGCCTAGTTCTGAGCATGTATCTGCCAACTAGATACACTTAATTCAGTATATTAACATAGGAAAGAACCAAAGAAGGCAATATGGAATTCTTCCAATGTTGTCATGGTCAAAGGGGATTCTATGAGAGTCATAAATTTTGGATTTAACTCCACCATTGAAGAATAGTATGCTGCCTAAGACACTCTGTCTTCCAGGCTTGTATTTTACAATTGTCAAATAAACTTACTGGGTTTTCTATGAATATTAAACCAATCTTCAGACAGAAATGATTTGCAATCATTTCTTAGGCACTTTCATAGAAGTGAAAGTTTCTCACTCAAATGAGACCCTGAATCTGGTCTTCAGATCCACTTACCTTTTTGGAAAGAAGCATTTGCTTCAAGACACATAGAGTAACCTCCACTGATGTAATCATGCCTGAAACATTTGGTCTTTCTAGGTCTGAGGGTTCCCAGAAGTAGCAGTGCTAGGTTCAGGTTCCCTAAAGTGTCTATCAAACAGTATTGTTTTGCCTCAACTGCATGATCAATCTTATAGTCTAAGGCAAGGGGGAAGGAAGAGAAGGAGGAAGTGGAGATAGAGAGTTTTGATAGTCAATAAAATATGTTTTAGTCCTGCTTTATATTGGCTAAGAGCAGGAGGAAGATACAGTTTCTCACAAACAGCTCTGAGGAAGGGAAGTTCAGAACATTTTGTGAGTTTTGAAATATCTCTACACTATCCTACCATCAGTATATACATCTTTAAAAAATTTATAGTAAATACTTGAGAAAAAATCCATTTTTCCTTAGGAAAAAATTATAATGTAAATTCTTCCCTTGGGAAGAAATTACATCTACTATACTCATCGACCTGTACTAGAAAAGAGACTGTGGAACCCTACAAGAGATAGTCTTAGCTTTAAAAAGAAAGGGAAGGGTGGGAATGTTGGACCTAGTCTGAGAGAGATAAATGGATCATGAGGCTCAGACTTGGGTGCTGGTCACTGTCAGCAGCTGCAGCAGTGTCAGGAGAAGCCTCAGAGCTGTTGACCATTGAGTGCCAGCTAGCCACCAAGCTGAAAGGTAACGGTGAACTGTTAAATGCCTACTGTGCTTTTCTCTTGCAGTGATAAAACACTGGTGAATAACAACTTAGGGAGGGAAGGGTTTATTTGGTTTACAGCTTACTGCGCGTCATTAAGGAAAACTATAGTGGGAACATGGAGACAGGATAGAAGCAGGGAACATGGGAGAATGTTGCTTGCTGGCTTTCTTCTAGGCTTGCCTCCAGTTACCTCTCTTACTTTGCCTGAACCCACAGGCCTAGTTATAGTTCTTCCCACAGTGAACTGGGTCATGCTACGTCAATTATCAATCAAGAAAATACCCACAGAGACATACCAAAGGCCAGTCTAACCCAAGCAACTCTATGATCAAGGTTTCTTCTTCCCAGTTATGTCAATTGACAAGCAAGATGAGTCATCACATTTACCATTATGACAACCACATATTCGGCATAAGGTGTCTTTGATGAGGAAGGTTGAGTAGTCCCCTTGAAGATATACAAAACGTCAGTCACTATATTGAATTTAGACCCACTGAATCCTTAGCCAAAAGGTGAACTTTGGTCTTAAACTGAAAAGCCTTTTTCCAACACCGACAATACTCTGAATCAGGGTCTTTTGAAGGAATTTTCTATAAGAAAACATGAACATATTTAATTAATGTGGGATGAAGGAAATATTAAAGTCATTCTAGTCCCTTAAGAACACCTAAATGAAATCAAAGGACAAGTAGCAAGCTAGGAAAACATTTGAAATTAAACACCATGCAAGGCCAATTATCTTATGAAGGACTCTCTGTCTTAATAAGAAACACATTTCAAAAGGAAGGAAGGAACATTACTAGATCACACAGAGATGAGATCAGATGGCCAAGTATACATGCATTTAAAATGTAGTCCTTTTTGCTGGTAACCAAATAAATGCATATTAAATGAGTGAGCAACATAGATTGAATGGCCAACTTATAAAATATTGAAGCTAGTAATTAGGCTGCAGTCTGAGTAGAGATATTGTGAGATAGGCACTTTCATGATGGGCTTTAAAGGAAAATCTGAAAGTATACATACTGTTTTGCATAGTAATTTCTCATGTAAGAACATGTCCTAGGGAAATGTTGAGGAGGAGTGGTACAATTTAGAAGACAATATTTTCAGTGCAGTGTTATTTACGGAGACATGTAATGCTGAGATAAGAAAAGGAGCATGCTAACTTAAAGATCAGGATGCAGAATTAGAGTTTTAGAAAGCTTTATGCATAGGGGAGAAGCAGGAAGGTTGAACAAAAAGCGTTGTCAGCTGCCCTGTGTAGAATAATTTCTTTTCAGTATGGAACACATTTGGCTTTTGAATTAAGGAATTAAACTTCTGTTGAAAGAGGCAGTGAGACATAGACATGCTTTTTAAGTAAGCAAAACAAACTCATAACTTAAGAGCAAAAATATCTAAAGCAGAGATAAATGTTAAATCATTAAATCTTGCCATAGCAATCATATCAATTTGTAGGAGGAAAAGATGGGAAAGAAATTATATTTTATATGTGAAATTTGTCGTAGGCCTAGGAATTGGAGAGAGCCCAATGACTCCAGATTGGAAGGGAAGTCGTTCCGAGGTTCTGTGGAACTGAGCACTACAACCGACTTGTGAAGGGGTGTGAACAGGGTAGGGTGAGTACTTTTCAACTTCCTGGAAACAATATACTTAGCAGTGACTAAGACATAAGTGGGAGGGATCTAATAAAACAATAACAGATTTATTTTTTCACTAAAATAGTAAAATAAAATTGCAATAAAATATAAGATATAATTTACAGTCTTACATATTTATAGGTGGAACAGGTGAGCCTAGGAATGGGAACAGTACAGCCCAGAGGGAATACAGTACAGATGTGTTCATTCTTTGTCACTGTCATAAAAGACCTGAGGAAAACAGTTTCTGGGAGGAAAACTTTATGCTGGCTTAGAGTTTGAGAGGTTCCATTCCCTCATGATAGTGAAGATGGGATAGAGCCTAGCAGCTCACCTCATGGTAGCCCAGAAACAGCCAGAGGATGCTTCACAGACCTCCTTATCTCCTGTATTCTGCTGGGCCCCAGGTTGCAGAGTGCACATTTAGGATAGGTCTTTATCTTATCCTTTATCCTTTCTGGAATCAACCTTACAGGCATACATGATTTCTGAATCCTTTCAGTTTAACAAGATTCATGACGGCAAAGCTAGGGGAGGGCTAAGTGTGTGATGCTCTTGGTGAACATGAAGACCTGAGTTCAGTTTCCAGAGCCCATGTAAAAGCTGGGATGATGGTGTACACCTGTAACCGCAGCCCCGGGATGTGGAAGAGATAGGCAGATCCTAAGGGCTCACTGGCTAGTTAGTCTAGCCAAAATGGTTAAATGAGAGACAGCATCTCACAAAATAAGGTGAAGTTCAATAGAAAAAGACACCTGCAACTAACCTCTGACTTGTGGCTGGCCTCTGACTTGCAGCGGACATTTGGTCTCTCTGTGTGTATGTGCGCGCGCGCGCGCGCGCACACACACACACACACACACACAGAGTACTGAATCTATTTAGCATTGTTCATATAAACTCATGCTTAGGACTGATCACTGGGGATTAGACCTGACCACTGGGGAATGAATAACCTAGTGGAGACACCCATCCTTGTATAAAACTGGTATCCCTCTCAGCTTCCTTTGATTGTCCGTAGCCCCTCATCTAGACATGAGACCTTGTGAGATTTCCCTGTGCACATTAGCATCTTAGCTGGATGATTCAGACCAACTCATCTGAACTGGTTTCCATGGAGTGGGTGATACAGTGCCCTGAACACATAATTTTAAAAAAGGCTTTGATAATTATTTTCCTTACCAGTTCAGTCTCTCATTTATCCCTTTGATGAAACTGGGGCACTTTAGTACAAAGCCAATTTATTTCTACTTCTTCCCAAGGAATTCTTATAACTAAATACCATTCCATTTTTTAAGAACCTAAATAGTGCTTACTGTTTTAATTTCACTTTACTGAAATTAGACATAAAACTTACCCCTCAGACAAGATTTTTATTAAAATCATAACTATAATTAGATGATCATACTATGTTATACCTGTTCTAGTTTGCTTTCTGTCATAATAAAACACTGACTGAAAGCAGCCTGGGGAATAAAATGTCCATTTGGGTTATAGGTTATAATGCAGAATCAAGGAACGCTTGAATCAAGGCAGAAGCTCAAGACAGAACCTGGAGGCAGCAGCTGAAGCAAAGACCATGGGGGAGAGTGCTGGATGGCTTGCTTCTAGACATTGCATTTAGCTATCTTTCTTACACAGCATAGCCCAGTCTTCCTAGAGATGGTCCTGTCCACAGAGTGCTGGTCCTTCCTTACATCCATTAGCAAACAAGAAATTTCCTGGACAGATATGACCAAAAGCCAATCTGGTGAAGGCAATTCCTCCATGAAGGTTTACTCGAGCTAAGTGACAATATCTAAAGTTTTGGTAAGATTAACTCTCTTATTTCATAAATTTTCAATCAGTTTATCCTGTCACAAAATTGAGTACCAGGAAATTAAAATAGACGAGAGGGAGAGAGTTAAGTACATGTGTGCCATTTTAGTATTACATGATTTTGCTTAATTCAAAGACTAACAAGGATAAATCTATCACTAAAAAAAAAAAAAAACCCTGAAGACAGTGTTAGGACAAATGGATGATGCAGGCGGAAATTTCATGATCAAATATGGTTGTTTCTGTTGTGCTCATCTGGTGAAGACAGTCTTATGTTCCTAAAATACTTTTATAATTATTCAAAATGTTTCTTCAGTTACTGTTGGGTTTAGATATAGGTTTGGGGTGGAGTTCTTCTGACTACTTTAAAATGCATTGACTGTGACATTCTATTTCCACATGTCATGTTCTAGGTGAAAATGTTCACTTTTTTCAAGTTGAAGTTGTCTGTCCTTGTGAGATGTCTTC
Source organism: Ondatra zibethicus (assembly GCA_004026605.1). Classification (NCBI taxonomy): domain Eukaryota; kingdom Metazoa; phylum Chordata; class Mammalia; order Rodentia; family Cricetidae; genus Ondatra; species Ondatra zibethicus. The sequence goes on along the minus strand of PVIU01002371.1, from coordinate 120,061 downwards.
TGACAGAGACTGCCGTCCATGAAAGCCTTCAAATATTTCCTTATGTTGGGAATGGTGCTCTGCTGCCAGCAAGCACACTCAAGGTCCATTCATCTTCTATTGCCTGACCTTCCCTAGGACCACTGACACATCTCTCAGTCCTGCCATTTATTCATTCCCTTCTTCCTGTCATAACCTTCACCCTCTTTAATCCTTAGCAGTGTAGTGTTCTTATCAAATGTTGTCCCCAAATATCAATACAAATGCCCAATTATCAAAACCCAGAAATCCATCTTCATTCCTTATTCTAATTAAATAACTTGCACTTTGGTTACCAATCCCCTTGAGAAAATCCCATTCAACCTTGGTAGTAGTATTATCTGTGTTTTCCTGTCTCTGGCTCCACTCCCTTCTTCATCCTTCACTAGACTCTCTTCCTTTTCTCTCTTCACTTCTCAGACAAGATAGTTTTCTCACTGCTACCAATTACTCAACAATCCCATCTCTTTCTTCAGGCACAAATTCGTTGACTACTGAGTCCATAGCCAGATTCCAACAACCTTAGAACTGTTACGCCAGACAAACAGTTGCATCCACTGGAATGCCTGGAGATATAATAAAATGATCAAACAAGTCATTGAACTGATAGTTCTAATTATTGACTTGTTCATAAAATTTAAACTTAAAATATCCCATCCTATAAGATGCACATTGGAGATGGGCTCAATCATGACTGTGATTTTACCTTTCTGTGGAGCAAATAGTTCCATGGTTAAGAACGCAGCATATTAGGAAAGTAGCTAAACTCTAGTGGAATCCAGGAATTCTAGTGGAATTCCCCAGCAACAGTTTGTTTCTTTCGCTCCATAATCACTCCACTCTCTTTTCTCCAAATCAACTAAAAGAAGATCTATCCTCCATGAAATCTATGGAAGGAAAATTGAAGGCATCTTTAACTTCTCTCTATCTCAGTCTTTCCATGAATCAAATGATTCCCTGAACCTGAAGTGAATTCTTTCATGATGGCTCTCAGATGCACCAAATACTTTTTCATCTGGATCATTGAAACAGCCTTTTCATTCATTTTAGCCTCCTAACTCATGTAGGCAAGTTCTCTTCTCACTGTTGTCAACTTAATAATCCTGACTTTCCACTTTAAGCAATCATTCTCAATTATCCTTAATTGCCACTTTAACCAATTACTGCCCTACTCTTCACATCCTAATGGCCTCTCTATGAGCTATGAAATTCACTAAAATCCCTCGCCTCCATTTCTGGCCACTTTTATTTCTTACTAGCCCTGTGTAATAGCACTATAACTCTAAATTCTAAAAGGCACTTCTCAAACCTGGGTGGATATCAGTATCATCTTCTTGGCTTGTATATAGACCTGCCCCCTCCTCCCTTCATGAAGTTTTTAATGCAGTAGGTCTAAGCAATACTTGAGAACAGAATTTTTAAGAAAACCTCCCACAATATACACCTACTTTGAGGGAACATTATTGTGAGTACTGCTGATTGGGTGTAACTTGGTGTCACTTCTTTTCCTTTAACATTTCTTGTATTCTTCCAAATAAAATTCTTTCTTTTAAGCTCCCTCACTCTTGTCACAATTTCAATGTATAATTTATAGGTATTCCCTATTTTTTTCATCAAAGTCTTCCTCTTCTGCTATCTGATCAAAGCCACATTCTCTTGGTGAAGTCCCTGCACCCTGCAATAGCTTCTTCTCAGGTCTCCTTGCTTCTACTTTTTGCTTATAGACATGTCTTCCAAAAGGTTCCATTCCCTCAAAAAAAAAGTTAATGTAGCAACACCCATTCCTTTTAAATAGGGGAAAACATATTTGCTATAGTAGGAAATTTTAGTAAATTTTTACTAAAAACCTAGCCTACTTGGAAAATATTAGTAATCCTACTAAGAAATTGATACTTGAATTCAGTGAAATAAGAATAAATTCCTTCTTTTCTGTTTATCTTATTTTTCTGGCTCACACTATCACAAAAAAATATCTAATTTAAAAGGTCTCTTTTCAAATAATATCCACCTATTTAGCTTTCATTTTCATTGATCAGGCATATAAGCATTAAAGCATTAGTTTATTGAGCTTTGGAGAATGCTCAGATCAAAACCACAAAAGGGCATCTCTAAAAGAATAATCCAGAAGAGACTATTGTAGAGAAACCATGACCCTTACAAAGGCTTTAGAAATCAGTGTGGCACTTCCTCACTGATTATCCATAGGTTTAGACCTAAAATAACCTCGAAGCATGTGTTCATCCAAAATTTATATTTTGATGTTCAGAAAAGCATTATGAAGACCCAAAGTTTACACAATCTCAAATGCCCATCTGAGCATACATGGCTAAATGAATTGTAGCGATAAATTATTCACAATAAAAAAATGGATTCTTGGAGCTGGAAAGATGGCTCAGCAGATAAGAGTACATGGTGCTCCTGAAATTAAGTTCCTAGCACCCACAATAGGCAGTTCATATCACCCTGTAACTCTACCTCTAAAGGATCTGATGTCCTCGGGTGGCTTCCGTGGGTACTTCACTAACATGCACATACTCTCACATATACACAGACTTCCACATATAATTAAAAATAAGATCTTCACCAACCCCACGTCAGACAGAGGTTTAATCTCCAAAATATACAAAGAACTTGAGAAATTGGTCATTAAAAGAACAATTAATCCAATATAAAAACTGGAGTAGAGACCTAAGCAGAGAACTCTCAACAGAAGAATCCAAAACGGCTGAAAGACACTTAAGGAAATGCTCATTGTCCTTAGTCATCAGAGAAATGCAAATCAAAACAACTCTGAGATTCCATCTTACACCTGTAAGAATAGCCAAGATCAAAATCACGGATGACAACTTATGCTGGAGAGGTTGTGGGGTAAAGAGAACACTCCTATATTGTTGGTGGGAGAGCAAACTGGTATAGCCCCTATGGATATCAGTATGGTGATGTCTCAGAGAATTAGGAAACAACTTTCCTCAATACCCAGCAAGACCACTTTTGGGTATATATCCAAAGGATGCTCAATTGTGCCACAAGGACATGTGCTCAACTATGTTCATAGCAGCTTTGTTTGTCATAACCAGAACCTTAAAACAACCTAAATGCCCCTTGACTGAAGAATGGATAAGAAAAATGTGTTACATTTACACAATGGAGTACTACACAGCAGAAAAAAAATAATAACATCTTGAAATTTGCAGGCAAATGGATGGAGCTAGAAAACATCATATTCAGTGAGGTAACCCAGACTCAGAAAGAAAATTATCATATATACTGACTCATAAGTGGTTCTTAAACATAAAGCAAAGAAACCCACCCTACAAATCACAATCCCAGAGCACCTAGACAACCGTGAAGAAGATCCTAAGAGAGACATTCATCAATCTAATCTACATGGGAAGTAGAAAAGGACAAGATCTCCTGAGTAAATTGGGAGCATGGGGACCATGGGAGACGGTTGAAGGGGAGGGGATGTAAGGGAGGGGAGCAGAGAAAAATGTAGAGCTCAATAAATACAATATAAAATAAAGAAAGAAATGAAAGAAAACTACTAGAAAATAAAATAAAACAAAATCTTTTTGAAGATGGGTTCTTGACACATGCTTGACATGAATAAAACTTGAAAACAAGAAGCTAGTAACTAAAGACTATACATTGTAAGGTATATTTATATAAAATAACCAAAATCTACAAACCAAAAGAAATAGAAAGTGGTGCAGTAGGTACCTAAATTTGAAAAAGTTTAGGAAAACTGAAGAGAAAGAGATTGATAACTAAACTCAAGGCCATTTTGTGAGGTGATGAAAATGTTCTTACTCAATTCTGAATATATAACAAACCACCCAACTCTATACTCTTGTGTACAATTGACACAGTTTATAGCTCTAAAAAGATGTTAATTAAGAAGATAAAATGGGCATTACCTTATGGCTCAATGGACTCCTTCTGGTTAGGTTCTGGGAAGAATGAGTAGTATGTCTGGGTTACTTGACATTCACACTGATCTCAGTGACTTAACTCAGACTTTTTGAACTAAATTATAAATCATACATTTTCTTCTCAGTTTCTAAATCAACAATCAATTGACAAAAAAGAATCTTCTTGAGATTTTCTTTTTTGTAACCAGTTCTGTAAAAAGCAATATGTAATGTTTAATTGCAGCTTCTGCATGCTACTGAGTATTTAATTCTCTTAAAGAAATCTAGACTTAATTCAGAAAATGGAAAACTTCATGATAAAGAAGTGTGAAAATGTGTTACACTAAGTGTTTAGATTTTAAGTAAGGTATGATAGCAGGTGCTTGTAATTCCAACACTCAGAAGACAGAGACCAGTAGATCATCACAAGATCAAGGTCAGTTAGGACTACATAGTAAGAGCCTGTTTCATAAAAAATAAAAATAAATAAAATGTCTAAATTTGAGCCAAGGACAGTAATGTACCTTGTGATCTTATCATTTTTCAGAAGCTAATGCATAAATACTACGAGTTCTGGCCTGTCTGGCCTAAATAGCATGATCCTATCAGAACAAGTAGGTTCTGCAGAAAAGAAAGCTGTTATCTTAGTTTGTTTTCTGGTTGATGTAATCACATACTTTAACTAAGTAACTTAGAGAAGTGCTTACTTTGGTTCCCATGAGATCATGGCAGGGAAGTCACAGCAGGAGTTTAAAGCTTCTGGTCACACTGCAGCCACAGGCAGGCAGTAGAGACCAAGAACGGTGGTGCTTAACCCACTCCCCACCTTTGACAGTGCATGTACCCATACAAGAAACAGTTGTGCTCACAGTCAAGATGGGTCTACCCACACTAACGGACCTAATTGAGATAATCCCCCATAGATATGCTTAGAGTTTGTCTGGGTGATTCTAGATTCTGCTACATTGACAATTAACACTAAACATCACAGCTATTAAAAATACCATTGAGAGCTTGGTGTAGGAAAGCCTTTCTGTATTTGGGTTGCTTTTATTGGTTAATAAAGAAACTGCCTTGGCCTTTTGATAGGGCAGGACTTAGATAGACAGGAAAAAGACAACAGGATACTGGGAAGAGGAGAGAGTTAGAGAGAGTTGCCCGCCATGAAGCCTGCCAGGTCAGACACACTGAATCTTTCCCGGTAAGCCACAACTCGTGGTGACACACAGATTATTAGAAATGGGTTAAATGAATATGTGAGAGTTAGCCAATAAGAGGCTAGAACTAATGGGCCAGGCAGTATTTAAATGAGTACAGTTTCCGTGTAATTATTTCGGGTATAAGCTAGACAGGCACCGGGCGGCGAGAACCGGGCGGCCACCAGGACCAAAAGCAGGCCCGTGCCTCTTACTACCAGATCTGGATATTTTGTTATGAGTCAGTAATACATTTCTCTTTTAAGTTTATTATCTTTTAAGTATATCTTTGAATATTATTCAGAAAATCTACTTTGGCATACATATTTCCATAATTCTTCATTTCCAAAAAATCTATCAAAATAGGAATTCTGTATTATCACAGTCAAAAGTGATTCCTTTACATAGTAAAATATGTATATAGCCTTTAAAGTAAAAAAGGATAAAAAGAAAAAGCACAAACTTTCTAAAAATATTTGTTATCTCAACAACAAAGATCAAGGTCATTGCTCAATCCAGAGAAAAGATGAGACTTGGGGGCTCCTACAACACAAGATTATCATATGACAGGATGCTTTGCTCGACCTTGCCACAGCCAGGAGGGGCTTGGTCCTCCCTCCAGTTGATGTACAAGGATTTGTTGACTCCCCATGGGAGGCCTTACCCTTTCTAGGGAGTGGATGAGATGGGAGGGCTAAGGGAAGGGAAAAGGGGAGGGAGGGGGAACTGTGGTTGGTATATAAAATGAACAAAAAATTTAAAATAAAAGAAGACAAAGATTCATTTGAGAGCAACAGAAGAAAAACTAGTGGTGGACAACACGGGATGCTTCATCACTTTAGACTAACTTATCTGTATATCAAATATTTACATATAAGATAAAAGTTTTGAGAGTGTTGAAGGGGAGGGGAGAGCAGGGAGGGGAGCAAAGAAAAATGTAGAGCTCAATAAAAAAATAACTACAATAGAAAAGAATGACTTTCCTTCAAAAAAAATCAGTAGCACTCCTATACACAAAGGATAAAGAAACAGAGAGGGAAATCAGAGAAACATCACCTTTAACAATAGCCACAAGTTGCATAAAGTATCTTGGGGTAACACTAACCAAGGAAGTAAAAGATCTATTTGACAAGAACTTTAAGACCTTGAAGAAAGAAATTGAAGAGGATACCAGAAAATGGAAGGATCTCCCATGATCCTGGATTGGTAGGATCAATATAGTAAAAATGGCAATTCTACCAAAGGCAATCTATAGAGTCAATGCAATCCCCATCAAAACCCAACAAAATTCTTCATAGAACTTGAGAGAACAATAACTAAGTTTATATGTAAAAACAAAAAGCCCAGGATAGCCAAAACAATCCTATACAATAAAGGAACTTCCGGAGGCATTACCATCCCTGACTTCAAACTCTATTACAGAGCTATAGTAATGAAAACAGCTTGGTATTGGCATAAAAACAGAGATGTTGACCAATGGAATCGAATCAAAGACCCAGATATTAATCCACAAACCTATCAACACCTCATATTTGACAAAGATGCTAAAATTATACAATGGAAGAAAGAAAGCATCTTTAACAAATGGTGCTGGCATAACTGGATGTCAACCTGTAGGAGAATGAAAATAGATCCTTATCTATCACCATGCACAAAACTCAAGTCCAAATGGATTAAAGACCTCAGTATAAATCTGACCACACTGAAACTGATGGAAGAGAAAGTGGGAAGTAGCCTGCAATACATGGGCACAGGAGACCACTTCCTGTGTAAAACCCCAGTGGCACAGACAATAAGAGCAACAATGAATAAATGGGACCTCCTGAAACCAAGAAGCTTCTGTAAAGCAAAGGACACAGTCACTAAGACAAAAAGGCATTCTACTGAATGGGAGATCTTCACTAACCCCACATCAGACAAAGGTCTGATCTCCAAAATATACAAAGAACTCAAGAAACTAGACATTAAAATTCTAAATAACCCAATTTAAAAAATGGGGTAATGATCTTAACAGAGAATTCTCAACAGATGAAGTTTGAATGGCCAAAAGATACTTAAGGTCATGTTCAACTTCCTTAGCCATCAAGGAAATGAAAATCAAAACAACTTTGAGATACCATCTTATACCTGTCAGCATGTGATCAAACCGGACCCTGAATGTGGCTGCCAATGGGTGCAGACTGAGAAGCCATCGATAATGGCACTGGGACCTATCTCTTCTGCATAATTGGCCTTTTGGGACCCTAGTCTATTTGGATGCACACCTTCCCAGACCAGGATGGATGGGGGAGGGCCTTGGAATTCCCACAGGGCAGGGTACCCTGCCTTCTCTTAAGGATGCAGGAAAGGGAGTAGGGGTAGTGGGGGAGCGGGAGGGAACTGGGAGAAGGGGAGGAATTGTAAATTTTTGAAAAAAAAAAGAATTGAAAAAAAATTAAACTGCTGCAACCAAAAAAAAAAAAAAAGAATGAGTTTCCTTCCTTAAAAATTGTATTTCAACATGCCCAAGGAACAGCCATCTCCGAAACTGGATGCATAAGTTATAATAGTAGAGTAAAAGGGTTGAAGATTTCAATTTTTATTTTATACCTAAAACACCAGAAATTAACATTGAGTAATATATTCATATGGATTGATGGTATGTAATACAATTTAATAAGTATCTGTGCATTTGTATTAGGTACAGGTGCTCAAAAATAGACTAATACTTTTTTCTTTTTCATTATTTGTGTGTATGTGAACATGGTCTGCTTACACATATGTCATGTTCTGCTTGCACTTATGTCTATGAACCATAGGAATGCCTACAGAATTCAGAAGGAAGTGTTGGACCCCCTGGAGCTGGAGATTTGAGTGTTTCTGAGGCACCCTGTGGGTGCTGGGAACTGAACAGAAGTCCTTTGCAAGAGCGGCAGATGCTTTTGTGCAATGGTCCATCTCTCCAGACTTTAGACTAAGAATTTTTTTAAAGTAGACTGTAAGGTAGGTATTAGAAAATGGAACTAGCTAGGAGTAAGAAGTCGCTTGGTTTTCTTAGCATCTAATGATTGAAGTAGCCAAGTGTCATGGCATATATCTGTAATTCTAGCACTCAGAAGGTAGAGGCAGGAAGATAAAAGTCCATGACCAGCCTGGGCTGTATGGTATGATATCATTAAGGAAAAAAAATCCAACATTTAGAATTAAAAATATAATACGTAAAATCTAAAGTTTTCCATGAAATTGGTAAATGAGACCTTCTGGATAGATGTGTAAAAGCCCTTGTATCGCTGCACAGTGTGGCTCATTCTCCGTGACTGGGTGTCTCAGCTGGGAATATATGTCTTCTTTCTTTGCTGTATTCTGGTGTGTTAGTTTTGCTAGTCTGGCAGATTGACATTTGCAGTCTAACCTGCTTCTGATCAAATGCTGCAAATTCTAAACCATAGTCCTGATAGGAATAAGGAAGAAACCTGATCAGTGTTCACTGGTCTGTTTATCCTTCTGAGCCTGAGATTAACCTCATTTTCAAGTTTCTGATATTTATGCTTGGCCATGTGTTTACGGTCTATCAAATGAGAGAGAAAGTTGACCCTCTTTCTTTCATCTGCCATGTGATATTAGGATATCGACATGCCTTGTGATTTCAGAAGCCGCTTATGTGTAATGCAAAGATTGTGCTTATCTGAGATCCTGCCTGACTCCCAGGACTCACTGGCTCCCCTCCTCTCTCCCACAGGGTCCTGAGCTCTCCTCAACATGTTATTAAGCCATGATATTAAAGAATCACTGTAGTTAAAATTACCACATCTTCTGCTTTTGCTAACACTGTGCCCGTCCTCCTAGGAAACCTAGCTGTCAATCGTGGAAAGAGAAAAGGAAAGAAGGTTTTCTCAAGTTCTGTTTTGTCAGTCACTTGTTGACATTGTTTTCCAGCTCCTCACCACATATACAATCCATAATGCTTTCAGCTCTAATAGCAAAAGGCTCATTTCAAACTACTTTAAATAACAGATGAAAGTTTTGGTCTCCCTTCACTGAAACAGACCAGGTTTCAGGTACGCTTGAATGGGAGCTTAGATCCACTTCCCTAACCTTTCTCCTCTGACCAGGTTTCCTCTTGATGAAAAACCAGCCACAATAGTTCCCACCTTACAGCTACACACTATCTTCTGATGCAGAAGCAAGTATTGCTTATATTGGTCCATCTCAATTATGTGTCCAGCCCTAAACCACTCAACTTCTGTTGTCAGAGACTGGTTTCCCATCCACCCAGGTCCAAAATAATCACACAAAAATTATATTAATTGCAATGCTGTTTGGCCAATAACTTAAGCATACTTCTAGCTAGCTCTTACATCTTAAATTAACCCATCTCTATTATTCTGTGTATTACCACAAGGCTCGTGGTTTACCAGCAAGGTTCTGGGACGTCTGTTTCCTTCTGCTACAAACTTTGTCTGAGCAATGTCTCATGCTTGAATAATCAAACCTTCCCTGACATTTTTTGCAAGACAGTGAAGCTTGTGTTGATTGCTTTATGGCACTTTGAAAGCTAGTTAGTAGGACTTGGTTGTCTGTCTGATGTTCAAGGCTCAGAGAAGGAATGCCCACTTCATAGTGAATAGGAAGGGGTGAAGGAAGGAAAGTATAGTTCCTCTTGCTGCTGTAACCTAGCTGTCCACAAGACAGTTTTGCATTTCCCAATGCTTTCTTCCTTCCTAAAGTTGCATGTAATAAAACTTTATATTTTATTATATACAGTTCCTCTAACAATCCTTTAGAATATGTAACAATACTGTGCTATTTTTACATGTAGTCTTCACTCTCAAAATGAGTTTTTAACTTAGTAACGATGGCACACTAGTCAGTGGCAAAATTAGAATTCAATCCTCATATTCGGCTAAGCATTGATTCTACTACACCAGGATGCTTCCTTTCTTCCTGGGCTCTCTTTGAGCATGTACTAGATGAAGACTGTGTTGTAATTGGGTTTCAGGTTCAGAAAATCAAAACTGTTACAAGGATAATTGCCCTGACAAAGTACCACTGTGGCTTCTTTTCATTCTAAATTGCTTAATCTTTGTGATTTGGGTGGCCAAATACACTTTCAATTAGGCCTCTTACCCATGAACACAAGCAATCCAGCCTTGTTATGATCAAATCCCAGGGTTAAAGGTAAATACACCATTATAGTTAAGAAAGCAAACAGACTTTCATTCTTTTATGCTCCTCTGAGAAGTCAGTGCACTGCAGATTAAAGGGAGTGATAGTCTGGCTTCATAGAAGCATAAGGCATTGATTAGAGTATTATTGCTGTTGAACGGTGAAAGCATGTAATTACTCTTTGTAGTGTGTGGTGCACAGGGAGCAGAGAAGCGCATTTCCAAGCCCAATGCATTTGAAATATAAACACAGAATAGAAGGGATCACCATGAAGTGATGTTTTTCCATGTTTTAAACAGATAAGAATTCACCAGAACAGAGACAGAAAAGCTTTCACTGAGAGTCGCATTACCATCTCCAATGTAGAAACTATAGAAGCAACAGTTTTGGGGGGAAATTGGTGTGTCTACTTACTGAACAAAAGACCCATGGCGAAGACAAATACCCCAAATTATTGACATAGTACTTTAGGCAGATGCATAGATGGAAAACGTTATAGTGAGGCGAAGTCATTCAACCTGAAAGTGGATCAAAAACTACCCACAATTGGCTGGATTCCAGAGGTGATGGGAGTATTTTAAGAAACATGCCCTGAAAGGAAATAATGAAATCTCATATCTACCAAAGAGATTTTGGTCAATCAACTTCCTGTCTAGCCGTCTTATAAAAGAAAACCATGATATCATATTGATGCTCAGTTTTTGTGGGTTTTGTAACAGTTAAATTCTGCTCTAAAGCAATTAGATGTTTTCCTAGGTTAGTTCAGAGATAAGAAAATAAGCAGCATGAAGAAGCTGCATAGAGGCTGGAGAGGTGGCTCAGTGGTTAAGAGCACTTGCTGCTCTTACAGAGAATCACAGTTACCTATAACTTCAGCTCCATATGTTCCCAATGCTCCTGGTCTCCCGAAGAACGTATACTCACCTGCACATACCCATACACATATACATAATTGAAAATAATAAGAGCAAAGTTGTTTAAAAGGAGATTAAAATTGATTGATTTTATTATTTTTGAAGTTGATTTTTAAAGTTTTGCACCTAAGACATTTTAGTGCCCTACAACATTTTTATCAGCTTTAGATTTTTTCTCTTAAAAAGACTACTGCAATATAATATCCACAGGTATTCATGGAATGATAAACATAATAGCTGTGAAGTCTAGCTGCCCCCCCACCCCCCAGCTTCAAATTCCTGCTAGCTTCTTTCTTGGCTCAGTTACAATCCAAGCACAAAAAGTGACCCTGGCTGATTCAGGCAGAAATGAATGTGTTGAAAAAATGAAAAGCAGCATACCCAATGCACAGAAAGCTACAAAGTAGGAAGAAATAGAAGGCAAGGCAACCCCAAGTGGGCATGTCTCTTAGCTAAGTCTCTATTACATGATAAAGCAATGATCAAAACCAACTTTTGGAGGGAAGGGTTTATTTCATCTTATACTTCAAGTTAACAGTCCTTCCCTGAGGGAAATCAGGACAGGAAGTCAAAGCAGGAACCCGGAGTTAAAGCAGAAACCTTGAAGGAATGCTGCTTACTGGCTTGCTCCCCATGACTTGCTGACCCTGCTTTCTTATGTAGGGGTGACACCATCCACAGTGGGCTGGGTCCTCCCCATCAATCAAGAAAATGCCTCTATCAGATTCCCTGGAATTTCCTCTTCTAGATACATCTAGCTTGTATCAAGTTGACAAGAAATCCAACCAGGACAGTGGCACTTGTGTGGCTGTCTATATAAGCTGTTGACAGTTGGGTGTGTAAAACAAGAAGCTTCTGATCCTCCCAAAGAGATGAATATTATGCAGCCCCAAGAAGTAAATGCCCCTGGAACCTATTTTCTTTTTCACTCCATCCAGCTTGTTGCAGAATATGTAGTGTTGATTATTGTTTTATCCTGACATTTGTCATTCAATCATTGCTCAGAAGAGAGAAATTATTCTAATCAGAGACTCTTTGCTGTGGAATTGTTGAGACTGTCTGAGCAATTGCCATAAAAGGAGCTAATGTTCTGCATTTGTAGGCACACTACTTTTAACATGAGGACATAATGGCTAGGGAGCAGCAGCTTGTACTGGCATTGTGTCAAACAATAGGAACAAAACAGTACCTTGTGCTATTCTATTAATAAATGCCTTGCTCCGGAATGCATTATGTTAAATGAACTACATGACATGTTGATTGCATGTCATTCTTTAGAGTATGAACTGTGGGCAGAGCCTGCAGAGGTGTACTCCCCTGCAGTTCCTACCCAGGTAAATAGAGGTGACTGGAACCAGATGTCCAGATATCTGTTCTCATCCAATAGCCCTGGGGACAGGAACCTTAAGACAATAGGCTTCCACATGGCTGTCATTTAAGAATAGAAGCTGGTTGTTGCCTCTAATTTCTGCACAGTGGGTCAGAACCACTGCTGGCAATTTAAAATGTTTTTAAAACAGTAGGACAGCCATCAAATCAATCTATCCATCAATCAGTTTTCAGAATTTACATAGTGTTCACAGGAAAAACTGTCTAGAGTTCTTTACAAAACACAGCAAACTCTGTGAAGGGCAAACCTAAATCTCAACCCCTGTTTGAGTACAAATCTATTCTGGTGAGAATGCAGTCTACATACAGAGAAAAAAATTCCAAGACTATTCACAGGCAATGTGATAATCAATTACTTAGTGGACATTACCAAAAAATGTGAAAAATAATACAGTTTAAAATGATCTCCCTCCCTCAAAAAACCCCTCAGGCTCCTCATTTGCTCTCTTTGCTATCTTTATTCCACAGCATTTCCATTTTCCTTTTTGTTGTTGTTATTTGTTTGATTTGTTTCTTCTGTGAAACCTTTTTCTGGAAAGACAAGAACAAACATCTGCTCATCCCTGGCAAGGCACTAAAACTGGCCAAAGAAAGAATGCCACCAACTCCAGCTACTAGAGCTACTTAAAATAGTACAAGTGAGGGTTTGCTCATAGAAACATGGATGACTTAGAAGTAGCAGCATCATCCGTCCGTCAAACAGCCTTCTCCATTCTTGGACAGCAGCTTATGAAAGCTATATTCTTGGAGCTTCCTGTGCAACCTGCAGGCAGCTCATCTACTCAGAGTCACTTCTTTACTTTATTGCTTTTCAATCTTGGAGCAGGGGGTCCTTATGAATCTTGAACATTTCAGGGAACTCCTATGACTTGTGAGCTATTTACTTTCTGAGTCTTATGGAGCCTCCCTCCAGGATGGAATGTTTTAATTCCATAGAATTAAATTTAAATTCAATTCAATAGAAAATTGCAACACACATTGTTATCTTTTAGTTTTTAAATTTTTTATTAATATGACATTTTTAGACATTTATGGGCTACTTAAGTCATGAACATACCGTGCAAAAATCTAAGAGTATGTGCCATGTCCATCTCTTCAAGCATGTGTTATTTCTATGGGTTGGGAACCTTCAGACACTTTGTAGTTATTTTCAAAAAAAGATGCCTAAATCTTTGTGAACTAGAATTCCTATTGTGATGTAGAACAAGTCTGCTTCCATTCTTCCACTGTCCTTTTCATTATTCCCTTCTCCTTTCCATCTCTTTTCTTCCACCACCAATACCATGAAGAACCATGGCTACCTCTGTACCTTTCAGTATAGATAAAGAAACTTTTATACTAAGCTAAAAATTAGTATAAAGGAAAATTGCCTTTCAAGGCTGGAGGTTTGAATAAGAAGGTCCCCTGCAGGCTCATAATTGAATGTTTGATTTCCAGGCTGTGCAATTGTTTAGGAAAGATTGGGAGGTTTGACCTTGTTAGAAGAAGTACGTCACTTGGGGTGGACTTTGAGATTTTAAAAGTCCATGCCAGACCCAGTCTCACGTCTCCTGCCTCCTAATGTGGATATAAGCTCTCAGCTAGAGCTCCAGTGCCATGTCTGCATATGCCGCCGTGTTCTCCACCGTGACAGTCATGGACTCACCCTCTAAAACTATAAGCAATCCCCCAGTTAAATGCTTCCTTTGATAAATTGCCTTGCTCATGGTATCCCTAGACAGTAATAGAAAGGTAAAAGACAAGGTCCCAACCCAGTATTGATTTTGTAAATCATACCGTACCTCAGTTTTTGTTCTCTCCTTATATCTCTTTATAAGACTCCTTATATCACTGTCTTCTCTAAAGAATGACTTTCCCATATGGACGTGAGGAACCCATAACGAATGATGTCCTAATTAGTGACAGTACTACCCATAGTTTTGCTAAAATCATTAATCCATTTACAAGTAGAAGATGAGAGCCTGTCCTGTAATGTAGAAGGCCACTCAAACACCAATTCAGACTGTCTCTTGCTTTTCCTCATACTATCGGAACACAATCACATCATTCTACTTGCCTGCTGTCAATGGCTACTTCTCAAGTATATCAGCAAGGGTGAGTTATCACAGCAGGAAATTTGTGCTTGCTGTCTGGATTTTTTTTTTATCAGAAGAACTTGGCCATCTTCTAGCCTGAAACTTTGCTGAGTAAGTGCTGGGGTAGCATAAAAGACAGAAGGGGGCCTCCCTTTCTCTTAAGAGAATACTATGTAATTGAACTGAGAAGTTGATCACGGAGATGGTTTAAGATAAGGTCTTAGCAATGGCAAACTGGTGCAGCATTGATTGGATTTATATAAATAATTCCAGATAAGAGGTTGCTGGTGATGTTGCAGAAAGCTACATGGTAGAAATAGATATTTTTTTTTTTAGAGAGAGGGCAGGATTTGAATAAGAACACCTAAGACCTGAAAGCACCTTTGCAAACATTCAGGCAGGGCTTCCCAGGCACTAGGCTGCAGACCAGTATTACTCCATGATAGGTTCCCGACTAATTACTAATGATGAAGCGCAAACGAATCACTGATAACTGAGGATTATAAAGCAGAGCTTGTTATCAGCTTATTGTGGACCACATCTCCCTACATAGAGTAATCCTCATAAAGCTAAAATTATGCACCCTGAGAAATATTTACATTTGTGAAGAGGTTGCTTTCTCACTCTTTTTTTCTTCATCTCTTTTTCTTCCTTCCTTCACCAGCTGCCCTTGAAGTGACACTGAGAACCGAAGTGGGTGTGACATTAGGGCATTTTTGGAGCTTGACTTAGTAGAATAAAACTTGAGCACCTGATACTTGCTCCCTCCATACTTTTTCATGCTTGCTGTGCCATGAGCTTGAGACAGGAGCTACATGCTGAAATAGGTTTATGCATTGCTTCAGCATTGGTCAGTAAAATGGGAAAAATAAGTTTTGTTGATTTCTTTCTGATCCAAGGCTCTCACATTGTTTTGGGGCTTTCTACCTCACCCTCTTAGTGTTATAAAGCTTTTATTTTCACTAATTATGGCTATGCAGAGCCAAGTAGGTACTCTCATGGGTTCAAGCAAGCATTCAGATTCATGAACTCACTATGAGCCTTCTGCGGCTTCAATATAGTAAATAGGTAGACATTTGGAGCCCACAGCTCCCAGGGGCGCAGTGTGAATTCTTCAGATATGGAAATCTTTGCAGAAGCCCATGTAACAGTTGTAATTATGGAAAACCTTTCAAGGAGATAGTTCAGGTGCAAGAAGACCAGAACTACACCGCACAGATGTAAGAGCAGACCTTGCCCTATAGAAGCCATCTAAAGATGAGATATATAGAGTTCCAGAGTCCAAGCAAGGGTAATTCTACTTACAAAGGTCTTTATCTCAATCTGACAAGCCTAAGCAATGGCTTGTTATCTGGTATGTGTCTCCTGACCTAAATGTTATCATCCAGTGAAGTCATTTTATTACTGGTATACAGCTGACATTACCAATATCAAGTAACCAGAGAAACAGAGTTTAAGAACTCACTAAAAATAGCTGGGTGGTGGTGGTACACACCTTTCATCTCAGCACTTGAGAAGCAGAGGCAGGTGGATCTCTGTGAGTTCAAGGCCAGTCAGATCTACAAAACAAGGCCAAGAAACCCTGTCTAGAACCCCCCAAAAAATTCACTTAAAGATTTAAGTCTTCTCCATGAGAGAATGGGTTAATTGAATTGTTTTCTAAGCCCTTATGATGGCAAGTAAGGAAGCATCTGCTATCTTGAATTACTGATAAAAATCTTACACAACACAGTTATATTAACTATCTTAAGTAAAAATATGTAGATTCTAAGTTTATGTGTTTGTGTGGGTGCTGAGAATAGAAAGATATTAAACCCATCCTCCTTTACTTCTTAAGACCTCTCCCTGTGTTAGTCAGTATTTCATCTCCATCACTCTAAAACTTGAAATAATCCATTTATAAAAAGAAACAGTAAACCTGGATCAGAGCTTGGGAGATTTTGGCATGTGATCAATTGGTCTCTTTGCTCTGAGGCCTATGATGATCTAGAATACAAAGGCAAGGAACATTTGATGGAAGAAAACTACTATCATCATGACAAGACAGCAAATGACAGAAAGAAAAATAAAGCAGACTGTCCAAATCCCCTTTGAGGGCATGCCCCCAGTGGCCTAAAGACGTCTTATTAGGACAAGCTCCCCAAATCCCCAAGCTGAGGACCAGGGCTTTAATGAGTGAGCTTAGGGAATACATTGTCGTTCTGAACTAAAGCACTTGGAAAATACATCCATTTCTCCTTTTATTATAGCTCTCTTAGCCCAGTCGGTAGAACATGAGACTTAATATCAGGGTCATGGGTTCATACCCCACATTTGGCACCAAATGTGGCATGAATAATAAAAGCTCAGAGACAGATTTGGGGGTTCAACCTGAAAATCAGAAAAGCAAAGCAGTCAAGCCACTAGAGAGATCTTACCTCTAAGAAATCCTCAGACTGAAAAGAGAATGAGTTCCTGTCTCATCCCACCTTATATTCCTCTCTAGTGCCAGGACTAAGGGTATATACTCCCTAGTACTGTGATTAAAGGTGTGAGTCACCACCACCAGGATCTGTTTCTGCATTTATCTTGTGTAGCCTAGGCTTAAACTAACAAAGAACCATCTGCCTTTGTCTCCCAAATCCTGGGATTAAAGGTATGTGACACTACTGACTGGCCTCTTTGGCTTAGTTTTACCTGCTGATCATATCATCAGATAAGCTATATTTATTAAAACATAAATAAAATATCACTATAGGGCCCCTTGACATATCTGTTCATCCTAGCTCTTCACCATCACAGCACTTGCTTTCTTACCTCCTCTTTTTTGCTAAATGCTATGTAGGAATTGACTCACAGAAAGAAAAACATGGTATGTACTCACTCATAAGTAGATATTAGACATAAAGCAAAGGATAACCAGCCTATAGTACACAAACCCAGAGAAGACAGGAAACAAGGAGAACCCTACGAGAGACATACATTGATCCCACAGGAAGGGGAAGTAGACGAGATCTCGTAGTAAATTGGCAGCGTAGGGGGAAGAGGAGGGTGGAAGGAGAGTGGGAAAGGGAGAAGGGGAGCAGGGAGGAGAACATAAGGGATTTGGAAAGTTGAGTTGGGTGAAGGACAGAGGATGAGCAAGGAAAGAGATACCTTAAAAGATGGAGCCATTATGGAGTTAGCAAGAAACCAAGCATTAGGGAAATTTCCAGGAATCCACAAGGATGACCCCAGCTAAGAATCTAAGCAATAATGGAGAGGGTATCTTAACTGCCCGTCCCCTGTAATCAGATTGATGACTACCTTAATTGTCATCATAGAACCTTCATCCAGTAACTGATGGAAGCAGATGCAGAGATCCATTGGGTTAAATTCCTGGAGTCCAGTCATAGAGAAGGAGGAACAACATCATGAGCAAAGGAGCCAAGACCAAGATCTGGAAACCCACAGAGACAGCTGACCTGAGCAAGTGGGAGCTCACTGACTGTGGACTGACAACTGGGGAGCCTGCATAAGACTGATCTAGGCTCTTTGAATGTGGGTGACAGTTGTATGGTTTGGGCAGCTTGTGGGGCTGCTAGCCGTGGAACCAATATTTATCCTTAGTGCATGAACTGGCAAACCCTTTGGAGCCCATTAACTGTGGAGGGATACCTTGCTCAACCTAGATACAGGGAGGGGAAGGGACTTGATCCTGCCTCAAATGATGTGACAGACTTTTTTACTTCCCATGGGAGGCCTCATCTCCTCTGACGAGTGGATGGGAGTTGGTGGAGTGGGGAGAAGGAGGGGGAAGTAGGAGGACTGGAGGGAGAAGGAACTGGGATTGGTATGTAAAAACTAAAATTGTTTTAAGAAGAAAAAAAAGAAAAGAAATTATTTGTCATTGCTATGACAAAATAATTGACAAAAGTATCTTGAGGCAGAAAGGTTTTACTTTAGTTCACAGTTCAAGAAGACAGCCTGTCATTGTAGGAAATTTATGGTAGCTGAAACTCAAGGTAGCATCAGTAGTCAAGAATCAGAGCACAGTGAATGTTCATGGTTAGTCTGCTTTCACCTTTTTGTTCAGTCTGGGACCAAGCCCACAGAATGGTGTTGCTCGTATTTTGGATGGTTCTTTTTTTTTTTTTTTGGTATTCTTTTATTTTTTTTTCCATTCAAAAAAAATAAATAAAATTTTTACATTTCTTCCCCTTCTTCCAGTCCCCTCCTGCTACTCCCACTCCTTCTCCCTCCCCCTTCTTCCTTAAAAGAGGGCATGGTGCCCTGCCCTGTTAGGAGTCCATGGCCCTCCCCCCTCCATCCCGGCCAAGGAAAGTGTGCATCCAAAAAGACTAGGTTCCCAAAAGGATAATACATGCAGAAGAGATAGGTCCTGGTGTCATTGTTGAAGGCTTCTCGGTCTGCCCCCATTGGCAGCCACATTCAGAGAGTGCAGTTTGATCATATGCTCGTTCAGTCCCAGTCCAGCTGGATTTGGTGAGCTCCCATTAGTTCAGGCACACTGTCTCAGTAGGTGGACCAGCCCTTCACAGTCCTAACTTCCTTGCTCCTCTTCTCCCACCTTCTGCCCTTCGACTAGACCTTGGGAGCTCAGTCCATTGCTCTGTTGTGAATGTGGGTCTCTGTCTCTACCTCCATCCATTAGACAAAATTTCTATGGTGGTGATCAAGATATTCATCAATGTGACTCTGTGACAAGGCTAGTTCCAGCACCCTCTCCTCTGCTGCCCAAATACCTAGCTGGGGAAATCCCCGTGGACACCTGAGATCCCCTCCAGGGCCAAGTATCTTGCCAGTCCTAAAATGACTCCCTTAATGTAGATATCTTATTCCCTTCGCCAATATTCACCTTTCCTCCATCTTCACCCTCCCACTCCCCCAAGCTCTACCCAGTCTTTCTCCCTTCTCCTTCCCCCTCTCCCCTTTCCCTACCCCCTACCCCCCACCTCTATCCCCGCCCCTGTGCTTCCAACTTTTGCCTGATGATCATGTTTGCTTCCAACTTCCAGAAGGATCTGTATATGCTTTCTGTGGGTTCACCTTACTATTCGGCTTCTCTGGGCTTGTGAGCTAACAGCTTAGTGTCCTTTGTTTTATGGCTAGGGTCCACTAATGAGTGAGTACATACCATAATCATCTTTCTGGGTTTGGGTTACCTCACTCAGGATAGCATTTTCTATTTCCATCCATTTGCATGCAAAATTCAAGATGTCATTGTTTTTTACCACTGAGTAGTATTCTAATGAGTATATAATCCAAACTTTCTTGATCCATTCTTCCACTGAGGGGCACCTAGGTTGTTTTCAGGTTCTGGCTATTACAAACAATGCTTCTAAGAACATAGTTGCACAATGCTTTTGTAGTATGATTGGACTTCTCTTGGGTATCTTCCCAAGAGTGGTATTGCTGGATCCTGAGGTAGGTTGATTCCCAATTTTCTGAGAAACCGCCACACTGATTCCCAAAGAGGTTGCACAAGTTTGCATTCCCACCAGCAATGGATGAGAGTTCCCCTTACTCCACATCCTCTCCAGCATAGGCTATCATTGTCATTTTTGATTTTAGCCATTCTGACAGGTGTAAGATGGTATCTCAAAGTTGTTTTGATTTGCATTTTCCTGATCGCTAAGGAGTTGAACATGAACTTAAGTATTTTTTGGTTATTTGAACTTCTTCTGTTGAGAATTCTCTGTTCAGATCCTTACCTCATTTTTAATTGGGGTATTTAGAATTTTAATGTCTAGTTTCTTGAGTTCTTTGTATATTTTGGAGATCAGACCTTTGTCTGATGTGGGGACAGTGAAGATCTTCTCCCATTCAGTAGGATGCCTTTTTGTCTTATGACTGTATCTTTTGCTTTACAGGAGCTTCTCAGTTTCAGGAGGTCCCATTTGTTCATTGTTGCTCTTATTGTCTGTGCCCTTGGAGTTTTACACAAGAAGTGGTCTCTGGTACCCATGTATTACAGGCTACTTCCCACTTTCTCTTCTATCAGGTTCACTGTGGTTGGATTTATGTTGAGCTCTTTAATCCATTTGGACTTGAGTTTTGTGTATGGTGATAGATAAGGGTCTAATTTCATTCTCCTGCAGGTTGACATCCAGTTATGCCAGCACCATTTGCTGAAGATGCTTTCATTCTTCCATTGTATAATTTTAGCTTCTTTGTCAAATATGAGGTGTTGATAGGTTTGTGGATTAATATCCATTGGTGAACATCTCTGTTTTTATGCCAATACCAAGCTGTTTTCATTACTGTAGCTTTGTAATAGAGTTTGAAGTTAGGGATGGTAATGCCTCTGGCAGTCCTTTATTGTATAGGATTGTTTTGGCGATCCTTGGCTTTTTGTTTTTCCATATAAAGTTAGTTACTGTTCTCTCAAGGTCTATGAAGAATTTTGTTGGGATGGGGATTGCATTGACTCTATAGATTGCCTTTGGTAGAATTGTCATTTTTACTATATTGATCCTGCCAATCCAGGAGCATGGGAGATCCTTCCATTTTCTGGTATCCTCTTCGATTTCTTTCTTCAAGGACTTAAAGTTCTTGTCAAATAAATCTTTCACTTCCTTGGTTAGTGTTACCCCAAGATACTTCATGCTATTTGTGGCTATTGTGAAAGGCGATGTTTCTCTGATTTCCCTCTCTGTTTCTTTATCCTTTGTGTATAGGAGGGCTACTGATTTTTTTGAGTTGATTTTGTATCCTGCCACTTCACTGAAGGTATTTGTCAGCTGTAGAAGTTCTTTGATAGATTTTTTGAGGTCACTTATGTACAATATCATATCATCTGCAAATAACGAAAGTTTGACTACTTCCTTTCCAATTCGAATCCCCAGGATCTCCTTATTTTGTCTTATAGCTATTGCTAGGACTTCAAGCACTATATTAAAGAGATATAGCGACAGTGAACAGCCTTGTCTTGTTCCTGATTTTAGTGGAATCGCTTTGAGTTTCTCTCCGTTTAATTTGATGTTAGCTGTCAGCTTGCTATATATTGCTTTTATCATATTTAGATATGATCCTTGTATCCCTAACCTCTCCAAGACCTTTATCATAAAGGGGTGTTGAATTTTGTCAAATGCTTTTTCAGCATCTAATGAAATGATCAAATGGTTTTTTTCTTTCAGTTTATTTATATGATGGATTGCATTGATAGATTTGCGTATGTTGAATCAGCCCTGCATCTCTGGGATGAAGCCTACTTGATCATAATGGATAATTTTTTGATGTGTTCTTGGATTCTGTTTGCCAGTATTTTATTGAGAATTTTTGCATCAATTTTCATAAGTGAGATTGGTCTATAATTCTCTCTTTCTTGGTTGCGTCTTTGTGTGGTTTTGGTATCAGGGTAACTGTAGCTTCATAAAATGAGTTTGGCATTGACACTTCTGTTTCTATTATGTGAAACACCTTAAGGAGTATAGGTATTAGCTCTTCTTGGAAGTTCTGGTAGAATTCTGCATTAAAACCATCTGGTCCTGGGCTTTTTTTGGTTGGGAGGTTTTTGATGACAGCTTCTATTTCCTCATGACTTATAGGTCTATTTAAATTGTTCACTTGGTCTTGATTTAATTTCGGTATGTGGTGTTTATCTAAAAAACTGTCCATTTCTTCTAAATTTTCCAATTTTGTGGTATACGGGCTTTCATAGTAAGACCTAATGATTCTTTGAATTTCCTCAGTGTCTGTTGTTATGTCCCCCTTTTCATTTCTGATCTTGTTAATTTGAGTGTTCTCTCTCTGCCTTTTTTTGATTAGTTTGGATAAGGGTTTGTCGATTTTGTTGATTTTCTCAAGGAACCAGCTCTTTGTTTCATTGATTCTTGGATTGTTTTCTGAGTCTCTATTTTGTTGATTTCAGCCCTCAGTTTGGTTATTTCCAGTCTTCTACTCCTCCATGGTGAGTCTCCTTCTTTTTTTTTCTAGAGCTTTCAGGTATGCTGTTAAGTCACTAATGTGTGCTTTCTCTCTTTTCTTTATGTGGGCACTAAGTGCTATGAACTTTCCTCTTAGCACTGCTTTCATAGTGTCCCATAGGTTAGTGTATGTTGTAACTTTATTTTTGTTGAATTCAAGGAAGACTTTAATTTCTTTCTTTATTTCTTCCTTGACCCAGGAGTGGTTCAGTAGTTGACTGTTCAGTTTCCATGGGTGTGTAGGCTTTCTGGGGGTAGAATTGTTGTTACATTCTAACTTTACTCCATGGTGGTCCGACAAGACACAGGTGGTTACTCCAATTTTTTGTATCTGTGGATGTTTGCTTTGTTACCAAGTATGTGATCAATTTTCGAGAAGGTTCCATGAGATGCTGAGAAGAAGGTATATTCTTTCCTGTTTGGGTGGAGTGTTCTATAGATGTCTATTAAGTCCATTTGATTCATTATATCTGTTAGTTCTCGTATTTCTTTGTTAAGTTTCTGTCTGGTTGACCTGTCCATTGGTGAGAGAGGAGTGTTGAAATCTCCTACTATTAATGTGTGGGATTTCATGAGTGCTTTGAGTTCTAGTAATGTTTTTTTTACATATGTGGGTGCTTTTATATTAGGGGCATAGATATTCAGGATTGAGACTTCATCTTGATGAATCTTTCCTGTTATGAGTATGAAGTGTCCATCACCATCTCTTCTGATTGATTTTAGTTTGAAGTCGATTTTGTTAGATATTAGTATAGCCACACCTGCTTGTTTCTTAGGGCTGTTTGATTGAAAAACCTTTTCCCAACCCTTTACTCTGAGATAATATCTGTCTTTGTGGTTGAGGTGTGTTTCTTGTAAACAGCAGAATGCCGGATCCTGTTTTTGTATCCATTATCTTAACCTGTGTCTTTTTATAGGTGAGTTGAGTCCATTGATATTAAGCGTTATTAATGACCAGTGGTTGTTAATAGCAGTTATTTTCTTTTTGGTAGTAGGGTTTGTTGCCTTCCTTCTTTGAGTTGAGCTGGTGTAGGGTTGTTAGATATCTGTGCTATTATGGGTGTTGTTTGCTTCCTTTAGTTGTGGTTTACCTTCTAGTACTTTCTGTAAGGCTGGGTTTGTGGCTATATATTGCTTAAATTTGTTTTTATCCTGGAATATCTTGTTTTCCCCATCAATGGTGAAAGAAAGTTTTGCTGGGTATAGTAGTCTGGGTTTGCATCCATGGTCTCTTAGTTTCTGCAGCACATCTATCCAAGACCTTCTGGCTTTCATGGTTTCCATAGAGAAATCAGGTGTAATTCTAATAGGTTATAACATACCCTTATATGTTACTTGCCCTTTTTCCTTTGCAGCTCTTAATATTCTTTCTTTATTCTGTATGTTTTGTGTTTTGATTATTATATGGCGAGGGGATGATTTTTTTATATCCAGCCTATTTGGTGTTCTGTATGCTTCTTGAACTTTCATAGGAATATCCTTCTTTAGGTTCGGAAAGTTTTCTTCAATAATTTTGTTGAATATATTTTCTGGGCCTTTGGAGTGGAATTCTTTTCCTTCTTTTATCCCAATTATTCTTAGGTTTGGTCTTTTCATGGTGTCCCAGATTTCCTGGATGTTTTGTGTTGCGAATTTGTTGAATTTGTTATTTTCTTCAATCACTGAGTTTATTTTCTCTATTGTATCTTCAGCATCTGAGATTCTTTCTTCTATCTCTTGTATTCTGTTGGTTATACTTGTCTGTGTGGTTCCCATTCGTTTATCCAGATTTCCCATATCCCGCCATCTCTCGGTTTGTGTTTTCTTCATTGCCTCCATTTCAGTTTTCAAGTTTTGAACTGTTTCCGTTACCTGTTTGATTGCTTTTTCTTGGTTTTCTAGGGTATCTTTGAGGAATTTATTTATTTCTTCTAACTTTTTGTTAGTTTTCTCATCCCTTTCTATAAAGGAGTTTTTCACCTCTTCCTTAAAGGTCTCTATCACTTTCATAATGTTACGTTTAAAGTCGATTTCTTTTTACCTCTTCTGGGTTAGTTTGCTCAGGTTTTCCTGTTCCATAATCGCTGGATTCTGGTGTTATCATGTTGCTTTTCAGGTTGTTGGATGAATTCTTGGATTGGCGCCTGCCCACCTCTTCCTTCAAATGTGTTAGGGAGAGTCTCTGTGGCTTGATCCCTCAGTCAGGGCGTATCTGCCTGTACTGGATCAGGGGCCCTTGCTGCCCCAGGACCTCGCAGTAGCTCCAGATGTGTCTGCTGGCACTGCAACAGGGCCCCTTGCGGTGTCCGAATGAATCTGTCGGCGCTGGATCAGGGCCCCTTGTGGCGTCTGGATGTATCGGGGTCCGGATGAATCTGCCAACACTGGGTAGGACTCCTTGTGGGTCCGGGTGAATCTGCCGACACTGGGTAGGACTTCTTGCTGGCCCAGGGACTCCCAGTCCAAAGGGTGGGCTTTGAAAAAGTTGTCCGCTCTGCTCCACTCCGCTCTGTGGGACAAGGGGGGCCCTCTAGCACTGGGCTCACCCTTCCCCCAAAGCCTCAGCCTGGAAATAGGCTGAGTTCGGGTGCAGCTAGGACCACACAGATGAAAAGGGGTGCCCGGGGGTGAGCTGGGTTGGGATAAGCAGAAAAGCCAGTAGAGGGGGGCCCTAAGTGCTGGATGGTTCTTCCCACCCCAGTTGACACATTCTACAAATTCCCTTAGAGACATGCCACAGTGTTGGTCTCCAAGATGATTCAAGATCCCATCAAGTGGAGAAGGAACTTTAGCCATCACATGTTAATTTTAAAATGTTCCGTTTGTTTGCATTTTGGTTCTCTCCTTTAATAATGTATTAGCCTTGCTCTATGGAGCACTTCAAAACATTCATTTGGTAATAGAACCAATAAGTAAAGCAAACAATGTGCTCAAACCGTGATGTGCTCTGATATAAGACCCCATTTTGTAGTTTTTATGATGAGTCTCTTATGAACGCAGATAAAGGTTAAGGCCAAGGTAGTTTGATCTCTTTTCCTTGACTAGTAGATCTGGACCTCTCATTTCAAGTGCACAGGGGTCTGAGAAAGGTCTGCAGGAAATCATCCTAACTACCTTCTAAACAGTTGGGACTGCCACTTGAATGTCATTTCAAATGCAAAGAGGATACGGTTTGGCACTGGTGTGACATTCCTTTGGGACAGTTCAGCTGTGGTTCTCATTAGCATCTGTAGAGGTTAAACAAGATAAATTTGGCTCAGAGAACAAGGACAGTTTCTTAATTTCCATAAAGCTCCTTTGACCCAACCTCAAAATTCAGCAAATCGGGAAATGGGAAAAGAGATTATTGCCCCTTGCCTTTGCCTCAAATGAAATCAAATGCTACAGCATGAATCTGAAAATGAAGAGTCTATTTAAAAGGCCACACAAGAAAAGAAAATAAATTTCCTAAGAAAACTTTAAAAAAAAAAACTAACTTTCCAAGCAAATTCATAGAAGAGAGGAATTGTGAAAAAACATTAAAGAAAAATTCCCTTCTTGCAGTCTCCTCAAACTAGTTGATAGCATAGCCGTCCTGTCTTTGATGCTGCTCTCCTGCTAATAAATGTTTAAGCAGGTAAGAGAAACTGGCTTCCCAAAATGAGCACCAGCCCTGTTTTTCTACAGCCAGAATTGTGATGTGGTGCCTTGAAACATGTAGTAGCACCAGCAAGGGCTGTGCTAGGCATGAACAGCATGCCAGGGATCCACTATCTAGCCAGGATGCTAAGATGTATTGATTCTCACAAACTGAGATTGCTCTATGAGGTGGGCTTGAATTTCCAAATCCCAAGTTGATGTATCAGCTATCCATGCAGTCAATTTTGTCTTAAAGGTAAGAAAAGGGGTAGAGATTTCTTTAAAGTGGATATAGCACTTTTTACTGTTTTTTTGTATTTATTTACTCTAGGAACAATGGCTAGTAATAAAAAGAATAACCCTTCCTGTGGATTTTATAACTATGGTTTCATCAGACCATAAATAAAAATATTTAGAGTAAAAAAGAAACATTTTAACCATGATGAATACATATAGGCATTTTCATCTAATTATTCACAGAATAACACAGTATAAGAATCATTTCTATAACATTTGTATTGTATTAGGTATTAAAAGTAGTTTATATATTATTCAAATATATAGGAGGATGTACATAGGTTATGGGAAATGTCATATAATAAGGGCATGAGCATTTGTACATTTTGGTATCAGTGAAGGTAGATGAAGGCAAGGTCCCAGAACAAATAAGACAACTGTGATGTTTGGAGTTGGTAAAGTCTTGGAGCCTTTGTTAAGACTGTAAGATAAAGATATAATAGTTAACAGGAAGATAGCTGGGAAGCCTTTGAAAACCATGTTGTAGAAAACTGGTCATAATCTTATTATAAAAATTATTTAATATCAAGTAAACAAACAAAAGGAAACATATCCTCTACCAAAAATAAATAAGTAAATAAATCCCACATGACTGTCATGATTTTATAAATCTGGAAAGAAATAAGAGGGTAAATTTCTTAATAATCACGTTGATTATCTTGGCTAATTGTCTGCATAAACATTTTGACTTTTCTGTATTGTTTTCCTAGCCAAGCATTGAAGAGTTTAAAGTTTAGGAAACAAAGGGCTTACCTGCTTACACAAGCCACTGAAATCTCATTATTGGAAGCCAGTCAGTGGGATTGGGCTTTGGCATTTCAATAGCTCTCAGCACCGGTTCCTTTGGGAGAAATTAGTTTTCACCTCCTCCACAAGAATATGAAGCAAATATGTAGGAGGAGGGTCTGCTTGTTCATCCTGGCTACCTGGCTAGCTTAGCCCCAAAATCACCACACAAAAACTGTATTAATTAAATCACCACTTGGCCCATTAGCTCTAGCTTCTTATTGGCTAAGTCTTACATCTCAATTTAACCCATTTCTATTAATCTGTGTATTGCCACATAGCAGTGGCTTACCGGCAAAGCCCATCTATCTCGGGCGGCGGATCCATGGCCTCTCCCTCCACCCTTCTTTCTCCCAGCACTCAGTTCTGTCTTCCCTGCCTACCTTAGCTCTGCCCTATCAATAGGCCCAGGCAGTTTCTTTATTCATTAATGGTAATTACAGCACACAGATGGGACTCCACATCATGTCGGTGGGACTGGGATGTGGCATTTCAATAGATCTCAGCACTAGTTCCTTTTGGGGCAAATAGTTTTCTCCTCCTACACTGAGAATATGAAGGAAAGTAGAGGGCAACCCATGTTTTTAAAGATGCTTTCATGAAGTGAAGAATTCAGACTCCTCCTGCCAAGAAGTGAGAGCTGGCTCAACTCATAGTAAGGTGTACATTTTATGTTATGGTGCTCTCTTGAGTATACAAGTAAATGTATTATATTTTGTTCTTATGCCAAAAAGGATGTGTTTACTTTCCTCATTCTTCCTACCTGAGTCAAGAGGGACCATTTTGATAGTTTATAGTGTCCAACCATCAAGCATATAACACTTAAACTGTCAACTGAAAACATTTTATCTATTTGAATTAAATTGAGCAATCCCCTTGTTATTCAAAAATTGGAGTGTTTTTATCATAAGTGTTTTGAATTGATACTTCTGGGACTCCACAGCTTCTTAGAAACACAAATTCCTTTTGATATTATTAGGAAACAATTCTATTTTCATTTAATTTCTATGTTTAGTGACTGGAGTGGGAGTAAAAAACTTTTTTTTGTAAACAGCCAAGTCAACAAAACAAAAATAACTGAATTGTAAAGACACAGAAATACTGTGAAAATCCCTATCTTATTTCAGTGCAGTGCTGAGAAAAGGGAGTTAGATTAGCATAGAAAACTAGTTCTCACAGATGTTTAATTCAGGCTCACTCTCTAACTGAAAGACACAATGCAACAGTTGCAACATCTGTACGTTTTTAAAAGCTCGTACTTCTGATAAAGTTTAGTGAAGTAGCTAATTGGGGACAAAACATGTTTCAATTACATAAGTGAGTGACATTTATCTATGCATTGATGTTTATTTTAAGGCATCTTTGAAGCTCAGCCAAAGAGTAACAATATCATCTGAACTAGTACTAACATTGGTGATGTGATAGTCATGTCCTGGTCCTTATCACACCTTATCTTCACGAAAGGAAAATGCATTGCTACTATTCTCCTTTTACACAAAGGAACTAAATGTTTAACTAAGCTGTGGGTCTTATGATGTGTTACTTAGAAATCAGCATTACAGTAGCATTTTTCACTCAAAATCATGAAAAGTTTAGTGTGATATTTTCAATTTCTCTTGTCCATTGAGCCCAGGATACACTTGCTGGGCACAGGAAAGGGACAAAGTTGTCATGTGGAAATAGTTTCTCTGGTGTTTCATGAAATTCTTCACCTAAGCTACCTACAGACGAGTCTGTCAAAAATCTGTCACAAACCTTTCGAGTTCTAAGGAAGACTCTTAATATTTCTGAGTCTAAAGATTCCCTTAAGCAAAGCCTAAGAAGAAAGACTTGGGTCCTTTGAAGGTGTGACACTGAAAAATGATCACTTGTTTTCTGTCCCTAGGATATAAAGTCTGTGTAGCTCATCGGTAAACACTACAATTTCTCTCTACTTCCCTTTTTTATCGCATTGTTTAACAGAGATTTTGACTGTAGCCCGAGCCGCCCTACTATCTGGTGGACAGATTAGAATGACTCTGAATTCAACTTTTCAGTACTGAGGTTTCAAGCATGCACCTCTTGTTTATATATGCTTAATATATACAAGGCTTAGCTGGGCAGGAAGAAACTTCATTTGCTCAGAAAAGTGATCTTGGAAGATATATCCCCATAGGAAGGGGCTTTTGCCTTCAGCTGCCTCCAGTTTCATTCCCTAACCTATCAAGATATGCATTCTCTTGTCATTTTTATAGTGGACTAATTTCTCTTGAACTTTTGAGTGCCAGGTACCTGCTGGTATGGGATCATTTCTGTGATTTACCTTGCTCCTCCAATCTTAGGTCTGATTGTTTTTTGGGTTTTTTTTTTTGCATTATTTAAAAGTCTTTCTAAATAAAAATAGGTTAGTTTGAGTCCAAAAGGATTTCACTGGCTCCCTAACCCAATAGTTCTGGGATATAATTCACTCTGTTTTGGTAGACCTGATATGTAAGCACACCATCTATCCATCTGCTGAGCTAGTTATATCTCCTGCAGAATGAGTGAGTAATTGTTTGATTGATTGGCTGATTGGATGATTGATTGGTTGATTGATGATTGATTGATTGAAGTACTGGAGATTGAAACTAGGGCATTATTTAAGCTAAGCAAGTACTCACTGACTCAGCTACATAACCAGTGCAAAGTCCCCTT
The DNA here is from genome assembly GCA_004026605.1 of Ondatra zibethicus. Classification (NCBI taxonomy): domain Eukaryota; kingdom Metazoa; phylum Chordata; class Mammalia; order Rodentia; family Cricetidae; genus Ondatra; species Ondatra zibethicus. Next base: position 90,153 of record PVIU01002371.1, on the reverse strand, counting down.
TATTTTCCTAATTGTAAGACAAACTCTTGCTAAGTTATCTAGGCTAACATTTATCTTACTCCATAGCCAAATTCTGTTCTGAATTTCTGATCCTATGGTGTCAGTCTCCTGAATAATTGGGATTACAGGCCTGCATCACCAGGTCTGGCTGCATGCTTACTTTCTTTGAGGAACCCTGTGGCTGTTTCTGACACTTCTTCTCAAAAATATAAAACAAAACAAAAACAACAACATGAGAATTCTCCTGTCTTCCTTGATTGGTTCTGATTAGATCATACGGCCTTCCATGGATTGGTCAGCTTAAACGGTAACCTATGATGCTTTGTACTGATGTGGTATAGTGAGCCACACCTCAGCACCTTAATTGTAGGCTCTAAGGGAGAAGTGCCTAGAATGATATTTGCTTAAAAATGGGTCCTCCACAGCCAAAGGGAAAGAGCCCAATCCATGTAAATTATAGGGAGCACAAATAACACGTGGCCCTCTACTGTCTTACAGTATGAAAGATAACAGCTATGTTTGGAAGAGTTACTTCCAAAACCCATTCATTTAGAAAGCCAACTAAACTCTAGCATTTCAAAGAGAAAAAAAAAAAAACAACTTAGGAGAATTCATCCCTCTTCCAGATTTCACTTATGTAAAAGCCGATCAGTTATTAATTGTTGTGTTTTTAACTTAGAAAATGTTTCAGCTGCAACAATTGGATTGGATTAAGTGTTTGGAATATTTTCATTTTAAGAAAGGGTTAGTATTTGTAATTTAGATTAGCCCTAAGTCATTAGAAGACCATCCTAATCACAAAGTACAGTTCCCTACTTTAGCGTCCTAAGCTAACAAATGACACAGGCAAATTGGGGCCACGTTGCCTTTTTTGATCTTGTAATTTATAAGTGGACTAGAAATAAGATGGTGTACCTTTTTTCCATTGCCCCTTGAAAACCAATATCTGAAGAAATCCACAGAATTTGAATGCTTGTCCTAGTCGTATGGGTGTTGGCTCCATTGATCAACAAGCTCTAAAGAGCAGAAGCCATCTTCCTGCATGCTTAGTAAGACCATCTTTTCATTATTTCCTTTTAACTTTTGTGTTCTGTGGTTGAACTGAAACTGCCTTGAAAACTATTAAAAAGAGTGCAGAGGGTGTAAAAGCAAATGTGTAATATATGAGGAATAAAAAGTAATCACTACTGAATTATCACTGTAGTTTTATACTGCCAGATTGCAGTCCAAGGATGAGACATATTAACCTGATTTAAAAGGTACAAAGCTACCAGGTGGTACAGAGACTCAGACTTGGTCTGAGAGCAACCTATGTTCTTAGTTACTGTCTTTTCTCTGTAGATATCAGGCTGCCTTTTGCAGAAAATAAAGTAACACTCAAAGAAAAGAACTTAGGCTATAGATATAAACAGGAGGATGACAACACACTCTAAGAATAAGGCTGACCTGAACTCCAGTTGAGGAATAAACATGAGATTGGCTGGCTCTTAGTATTATAGTATATTCAGAGATTAGATGAGTTTGTCTAGAAATTTTAGCCAGCATAAGGCTGCTCTACCGTGATGTGTCTGGTACAAAGATGGAAAAAAATCTCTTCAGTTTACAGTCATTGGATTGAGGGTAATAATAGAGAAGAAGCTTTGGGATACTCAAGAATGGACTTGAGGCTGTGCCCATGAAGTTGCACTTGTTCATGTATCTGAATTGACCTGATGCTCTTGCCTGAGTAAATGCATAAACAAGATGAAACTTTGGAGAATTCTTTGGAGAAGAGATGAGTGTGGGGAGCTATGAATGGGGGAAAATAGGGGATTATTAGCATATTGTACTTTCCATGGATAATCAGATAATCACCATATCTCTTGACTCACGTGGGATTTCAGAACTGCACTATTGTATCATCAGACCATGGTGAGTCTAAAGCTCTTCCCTTGAACTTGAATAGACCCTTCTGATTAATATTCCTGTAGAAATACAAAGGATTACTGTGGAAATACGTTTCTGATGATAGGTCATTGAAAAAAAAAAGCTATATGTTTTGAGATGTTCACTTTGGATACAATTGTAACAATATGCAAAAAGTCCCATGATACACGGACGAAAGTGGGTCTTAACAGCTCCTACGCATCTGGCTTCAGCTAATGCTGCATGAAATAGAAGCAACCTAATTGTAGTAAGAAGAAAAAAAGAAAAGTACAAACTAAATCCACCTAAAAAGGGAAATGGGTGGCAAAAGACTTCTCTGCACAAGTAAGGACCTTGTATTACTAAAATTGGTGTGCCCTAAAGCAGACCAGAGTCTTAGCCCCTAAGAGAGCTCGGGATTTAGAGTGCCTGAGAGGCAAGCAGACCAGATCTGGAGATAGAATGAGGGTTAATGCTGTCAGCAGCAATTCTGAGGCCAGTACCCCTGTGGGCCCTTACATCTGGCAGGGATTGCCCTCGGGAATCAGTGAAAGTCAATGCAAATCCAGGCAGTTTCCTTGGCAACCAGAGTTAACCTGTGGGGTCTTTTAATGCTTTGGGACATTTTGGGGAGAACTGAAATAAAGGCATGGTTAAGGCAGAGCTCCAGAGAGAAACTAACAAGGTGCATCTAGTCAAAATAGTTTACAATAAAGAATCTCTCCTGTGCTGGCTCATGTCTTGTCAGCTTGACATGAGCTGGAATCATGTGGGAAGAGAGAACTTCAGCTGAAAAAAATATAACCACCAGATTGGCCTCAGGACAAGCATGGAGGATATTTTCTTTATTAATTAAGAACGTGGGAGGGCCCAGCCCATTGTAGATGGTGCCATCCCTGGACTGGTGGTCCTGATCACTAAAAGAATGCAGTCTGAGCAAGCCCTGAGGTGCAAGCCAGTAAGCAACATTCCTCATGGTTTCAGCTTCAGTTCCTGTTTCTAGATTTTTGCCTTGAGTTTGGTCCCTGACTTTCCTCCATCATGCACTGTTACCCAGAAGAATAAGATGAAATAAAACCTTTCCTCCCCAAGTTGTTTTTGCTCATGTATTTCATTGCAGTGAGAAACCCCAATTAAGACATCCTTCCTGAGTCATTCTTTCTCACTTTTTGTCCCATCACTTTTACATTCTCGGCTTTGGATCTTTCCTTCACTTTTGCTAACTACTGTGTTCTAACATTAGAGGATTGTCTCTACACACTCAGCATGTTCTGTTGGGTTGAAGAAATTTTCTCTATCTCTATCTATCTATCTATCTATCTATCTATCTATCTATCTATCTATCTATCTATCTATCTATCATCTATCTCAATACTACAGCTCAGGGAAACCTGAAGCTCACTGTGTAGCCCAAGCTGAACTCAAGCTTATAGCAATGCTGACACTTCAGCTTCCCAAGTGCTGGGATTACAGATGTGGAGCACTACATCTTAAATTATTTTTTCTTATCCTTTGGAAATGACACTGAACAATTAAGATGGAAAAGGTAGCAGATTATATTCGTTAGTAAAAAAGACTCCAAAACTCCATAGTTGACTCTTGCTTGTGTTTTCCTAGGACACGATTTCCAAAACTGGGAACCTGATCCATACTTTGTTCTCTTTCCACACTGAACTTTCACTCACCAGAATGTTGCTCAAGCTGAAATCCCAAGGGTGGCCAATGCCCTGCAGGACTTAACTTCTTGCATCATCCTCAATAGCCAATAGAACTGGCATGAATTTGAGCCTGGGGGGGCTACCCTGTACCCCACTCTCCATTGGCTTTCCAAGAAAGCTCCGAAGCTAGTGGCAACTGGGCATATCCAAGGCTTCTGTGTATCTCATAGTAGCTGTATAGGGTGTAAAGCAAATTTCTGAGTAACAAGCACTCTCGAGTCTAGTAACTAATCAATCGAGATTAATTATGTTAATTATGCTACGCTGGGTTGTGTGTAACTCAGTTCTCTTCAGTGCAATTTTTTCTATAAAACGTGCCTTTGTAACACTGTTTTTCCCCCCTATTTTAAATAAAGGAGAAGAACTGGTTTATTTTTCTCTAAAGAATAATGCCAAACCCCAAGTTTGGCAAGTCTCATGGCCATTGATTAACTGGTGGTATTGGTATTTTATACCCTTCCTAATAATTAACTTAGGGTATAAAATTTACTTGTGACCAACAGAATTATATTTACTCTCCCTGAATTTACATATGTGTATATGCCCCACTCTTCCTTCTCTTTTGCAGTGCTGACTGCTGGAAATCCAATTGAAAACCGTTTCTGTGATGGTAAAAACTTTATACCTGCTCCTTAGCTCTTGTTTGTACCATTTTATGAGAGAAACAGAAACTTACATCTAACACAAGATTTCAGGCAATATGTAAAGCTTCGTGATTGTCTATTGTTACTTAAGGATGAGCCAACAAAACCACTAATGCATTTTAACTAAAGTTTTAAGATTTGTGGATCTCTTTTTATTGCTAGCCTTATATGTGATTTTTTGTATCCTCTTATTTCCCACTTTGTCATGTATTTATCATTAATGTTTTCTGTTATATACACTAGCTATTTGACTTTCTGTTCATTTCATTTTGTCAGTCTTTGCCTTTTAACTGTAATAGCTAGTCTGTTTACATTTAGCTTATTTTGGCATAGATCTTATGTCAGCATACCATCTTATATCTACTTAATTTACTGTGTTCTTGATCCTAATGTTTATTATATTTCCAAGCCAATATTATTAATCTTCATGACCATCCTCTTGATATCCTAAGATGAAGAGTTTGACTAATCTTCATAAGAAGTTGAGTGATTATTCATTTCAGACATTTTGTTAAGCATTTCAAATTCATTAATTTCTGTAACTCACTTATCAATTAAATGAAATTAGCGCTGTTTCATTCATTTTCACAGAAAAGCAAGGGGGTTCATTGGGTGCAAGGTTAGCTTCTCAAGGTCATCCTAATGAAACATAGTATAGCACAAAGTAGTTAATTAATGATTTTTCTTAATGACAGAAGAATGATGCACACACAAGGGAACCTTCTATAGTCTTTACACAGATAACATTTCTATTCACCTTATTTTCCTGGAGTTTAATTTGTGTTCCTGTAGAGGGCTAAGGGCCATTGATGCAATGGGTATACTAAGAAGTCCATTGAGGGAGGAAGAGCTTCTAAGGTTGTCTTTCAATCCAATATGTAAAATGTATACAAGATAGTATCTCTGCTACCAGGACTGATGTAATGTTCAGACCTATTTGTGAGCTACTTGTTCACTTTTCACAGGACTATTCCTGTTCTTATTATATCTTTCATATGTACACCTCCTGTTACCTCTCTATGTCTCCTTGGAGACTCTCAGCAGACACTCTGATGGCGCCTTTCTTTTGTGACTCTGGAGAAACTCTGCAAGTGAGGTTAGGAGTAATCATTTCTCTTGTTCCTTCCAGGCTTGGCATTTTCATCTTCATCTAGTTTATAACATACAAGTGTCAGCTTGCCTCCATTTCATGCAGTGAGCCAGACAAATGTGTGAAGCATACGCATCATTTGATTTAGGATGGCAAACTGACTCCATTCAGCCCACTGTACTTCTTGGAAAGACACTGTTAAAATCATGGGAAAGATGTTGAAAGGGGCTGAATTCACTAAATTGGTGAAAGTATTAAAAAATGATTAGTAATAGACAAAATGCTTTTGGTATATTTCAAGAAGATCAAAACAAAAGGGTGGAAACAATAATGAGGGATGCTGTTGGAAGAATAGAGAAACCTGAAAGGATATAATGGATATGGGTAGATGAGTGGACCCTTAGAGAATTAGAAAATGTGGAAATTAAGAAATGGTAGTTATTAGACTCTAGAAATGAGAACAAATGGATTAAATTAAATAATCTCTAGCCCTAGCTCTATGTAGGAAAAAAAAAGTATTTAGGAACTATTGCCTTGGAGAAAGACAGAAGATCACTGCAGAAAGTGTGAGGAGTAAGTCTGTAAGTTTGTTGATGCCCTGTAATATATATCTGGACATCTGGTATTTAAAAATCCTGCAGTAGATAAAGAACATTCCTGTCTATCAGCTTGTGTGTAAGTCTGTCAGTCAGTTACCCGCTCATGACTATCAAGTTTCCCAGTGAGGGGTTTTGTTGGTTCATCCTTAAGTAGCAATAAACAATCAACAAGTTTTTCATATTTCCTGAAAAGAAAACAAAGTAAAACAAGAAATGGTGATAAGGGGGAGGTGAGTTGATGGGATTGGGATGATGGCTAGAGACAGAGAGAGAGAGAGAGAGAGAGAGATAGAGAGAGAGAGAGAGAGAGAGAGAGAGAGAGAGAGAGAGAGAGAAATCTTCATTATTGCTTAGCAAAACCATGAGCCTATTATGAATACAAAACCACAATAGTATGTGATTGACAAGGAAGGGTCTATGAACCAGAGTAACTTCTTACAAGTTCAAAATAAACACGTGCAGTCCCAGTGACCAAAGAGACTACAGTGGGAGGATCCTGAGTTCAAGGTCTGCCCTGGATACACAATCAGACCTTGTCTCAAAACAAAGAAACCAAACCTCCTACACCCTGCAAAAGTCAAGATACTTGTAAGTCATCTTGAAATTTTAGATAAAAAAATAAAAAGTTCATAAATACTCAGTTATAAATGAAAAAGAGTCTAATGTACAGACTACTGTGAAATATGAGACTATCACAATATACAAAGCCCATAATAGCTTCAAAATTGAACATACTTTTTTTCAAAACAGGGTTTTATGTTTCTCAGGCTGCCCTCAAACTTACTTTTTTCTAAGAAGATCTCAACCTGCTGATCATTCTTCCTCTGCTTCCCAAACCCTGGCATTATAAACATATGCTACCATACCCATCTAAAAAGTTTTAAAAAGAAACATTTTTTTTTTACCTAGCTTCTCTGGGGTTCTAGATTATAGCCTGGTTATCCTTTGTTTTATGTCTAATATCAACTTATGAGTGAGTACATGCTGTGTTTGTTTTTCTGGGTTTGGGTTACCTCACTTAGGATAGTCTTTTCCAGTTTCATCCATTTGCCTGCAAGTTTCAAGACTTCATTGATTTTTACCACTGAGTAATACTCCATTGTGTAAATGTGCCACATTTTCTTCACCCATTCTTCAGTTGAGAGCTATCTGGGTTGTTTCCAGGTTCTGTCTATTACAAATAATGCTACTATGAACATAGTTAAGCAAATGTCTTTGTGCTATGATTATGCATCCTTTGGGTATATGCCAGCACAAACTCTGGCTCTTTCGGGAGACATAATACTTGAAGGCAGTTTGTGGACAGTGTGCTGAAAGTTGCTTGGTGACAGTATGGGCCAACTGGTTACCAGCATGAGCATGGCTCCCACCTGGCAGTCTCAGAGGCACTGAACAGACCTCTGCCATGTTGGACTGGAGGAAGCCAAAAGACAAAGCAGCCTTAGTTCTAGTAATGTTGCTTAGCATTTTAAGGAGTGTTTCTGGACAGAAAAGGATTTCAGATACACAACAGGAGAGATTTAGACATAAAAGACCTCTAAATAAGACACAGTGTGTTTTAAAAAAATGTATGTGGGCTTGGGAGAGAGAAGAAACAGGGTAAAGAGACAGTAAATGTAATATAAAAGAGTACAGTCAGTCATAGATTAAAGGAATAAAGATAACAAAATAAATATTAAACTTGTAGAAAAAGTAATAGAATGAGAAAAATAAGCCACATAAAGATGTAATATACACAGAGAGTCTGGATTATGTATATTATCATGTTTTCTTTGAATTTTTGACTATGAAGGAGCAAAGTAATCAACATATATACTTTAATGGTATCTTGTCTTCAAAATTTGGGTCTAAAGATATGTTGCTTTGGAAAAGAGGTTCTTCTTTTGCTTCCACAGAGGATGAGAACCTGCGGAATCCTTCCAGACTAATGTGGTTTGATGGACCAAGACCCCCTGAAAGGTCACCATGAACACCCCCAAAAAGTACTTCACCCAACAAAAAGCAGGAAGCAGTTTGGAGAGAACTCCACTGATATTTCCAAATATTGTCTATAAGCATTTGTTTACATTTAAAGGGGCATATGCTGTAGAGATTTGTATTGGAATGGATCTTGGTTTATAGATACAAATTTAAGGTCAATTTTATTATACTGTATATATGTATTTCTGATCTTGATTAAAGTATTGTGTTTGTCCAGCTCACTTAAAAATGTAATATATAATTAAGAACTATAGGATAGTAGATAGTCATCTATAATAGTCAAGTTTGTAGTCATGTTAGTTAGGTTTTCTAGATGTACAGAGATGTATTTCAGATAGGTATTCTTCAAATCTTTCAAAGACCTTCAGAATATGGCATTCAAGATGTTTAAATGTTTAGGACTTTTCATGACAATAAGACACACCTGCTCCTGGCAGCACCAATTACTTCAAGAGGAAGATGGGCATCAAGAGACTCCTATGGAGTTTGCTAGCCATTTGGGCAAGAAACTGCTCTTGCCTGGACTGCTTGATGTTATGCTGTGAATTGTATTTGCAAGACCCACAGAGAAACGACTACTGAACTTGCCTAAAGAAGGTGAGAACATCCTTCTGGGTTCCTACATCATGAAAGAGTCTGGAAAACATTCTGCAGAGGTACTGGTGGGAGCCATGTTTATTGCCACAATTCTATGGTGTTTCAAGGACCCTGCCATCACCAAGAAGCATGCTGTCAGCTATTCATAAACACCATTTAAATGTTGCTAGAGGGCCCTCTTAAAGCAGCTGCAATGGTTTTGCAGCTAAAGCTGAGTCAGGAAGCCTATCTTTAATGAGACACACTTGCCTCTAGCAAACAAAGCACACCTGAGAAAATGCTGCTACCAAGAAGCCATGCTTAACCATGTTCTTTTGTGTCTGGAATTATTTCCAAAGTTCTCTCAGATTTTATGTGGATGTAGTTGTCCGTGTTGGTGCCATTTGTTGACAGAGATTTCTGTCCTGCCTGGTCCCATAGACATTTAGTCCCAAAGAAACACACAGAGGTCTACATTAATTATAAACTAGTTGGCCTATTAGCTCAGTCTTCTTATTAACTAATTCTTACATCTTAAATTAACCCATTATTCTTGTCTATGTTAGCCACGTGGCTTGGTACCTTTTATTAGTGAGGCGTTCTCATCTTGTTTCCTCTGTGTCTGGGTGATGACTGGGGACTGCCCTTTCCTCTTCCCAGAATTCTCTTGTGTTCATCAGATTACCCCTACTTCCTTCATGGTCGCCGTGCCTATACTTCCTGCCTGACTACTGGTCAATCAGAGTTTTATTAAAATAATACAAGTGACAGGATAAAACATCATTGTCCCACAGCACTGGGTAAACTGGGAAGGGGAGTAAAAGGGAGGAGATGGGAACATAAGGACTGCAACTGGCCATGTTGGGAGAGGGACATGGAGAGGGGAGCACTGAAAGAGATATCTTGATAGAGGGAGCCATTATAGGGTTAGGGAGAAACAAGGTGCAAGAAAAATTCCTAGGATTTCACAGGATGACCCCAGTGAAGACTCCTAGAAATAGTGGAGAAGGTGCCTAACTGGCCTTCCTCTATAATCAGATTAGTGACTACCCTAATTGTCATCATAGAACCTACATTCAGTAACTGATAGAAGCAGATGCAGTGATCCACAGCCAAGCACTGGGCTGAGCTCCTGAAGTTCACTTCAAGAGACAGAGGAGGGATCATATGAGCAAGGCATATCAAGATCATGATTGGGAAAATCACACAGACAGCTGACTCTGGAATGACAGCTGGGAATCCTGCATGGGACCAAACTAAGCCCTCTGAATGTAGGTGACAGTTATGTGGCTTGATCTGCTGGGGAAGGGCCTGGCAGTGAGACCAAGCCTTACCCCAGGAGCATAAACTGGCTTTTTTGGAGTCCATTCTCTATAGGGGATACCTTGCTCAGCCTTGATACAGGGGAGAGGGGCTCGGTCCTACCTCAACTTGCTATACCAGACTTTGTTGACCTTCAAGGGAGACCTTACCTCCTCTGACCAGTGGATGGGGAGTGGGATAGGGGGAGGTGGGAGACAAGAAAGGGAGAGGAAGGGGAAACTGAGGCTAGTATGTAAAATTAATTTTTTTTAAAAAAAGAAACATTTTTTTTGTTCCCAGACCCTACCATCACTGATGAAAAATATAAGCAGTGAAGTCAATATTCAAATAGATACTTATATTAAATATGTAATTTGGTACACCAAAAAATTACCTAGAGAAACAGAGAGATTTGGAGAGGCAGAGAGAGAAAAAGAGAATATATTTTTTAGATAATTAAAATTCAGCTGCATTAACACAGTAGGTTGAATGGTGGTCTCTAAAAGGATATGTCTGTGTCTTAATCCCCAAAGCTGTACATGAGATCTTATTTAAATAGGGGGCTCTAGGATTATAATCAAGTCAAAGATCTTAAGATGAAATTATCAACAGTTATCTGAGTGATTGAATGAAAAGTAGCCCTAGGGAACACTGGATGTATAAAAATAGAACCATGACACATCTATATTGGAATGATCCAGACTAGGAAGTCAAAGAATTCACCAAAAGCTGGAAAAAGAAAGGCAGGATCCTCTGGCATTGCCCAAAAGGAAGCTCAGGCTTTCTACATTTGACTACAGAACTTCTGGCCTAAAAACCTCGGAGACAGTCGGTGTTATAACTCCTGAGTTCATGGTGAGCCTGAACACAGGAGGTCAACTGACACTTTCAATATGGGAGGGTAGATCACTGAAGCATAAGCAGAAATGTCATCATCATTGTCTTACTTAGAGTTATGTCATGGGAAACTCAGGATGAAGTTAAAAACAGGGTGAGAAACAAAGTAGTAAAGCAGGAGATGAAGAATGTCAAGAGAAAAGTGTCCGTGAACTTGACCCCACCCAGAGATGATAAACTACATTAAAATGTAGTAAAGAGAGGTGATGTAATAAACTTTTAGAAAGGAGAATAAGCATAAAACAAGAAAGAGGAAAATTTGAAAAAGAAATTAAATATAGACATATACTGCCTGGCCATTCAACAAATATTCCTACTATCTTAACAATGTAATAGCTGTTTATTTACTCATCGTTATTAGATTTGGGTTGTGTGCAGTACTAGAAAGTCCTGATTAGACTTTACCAATCACAAATCACAAACTGCAAGGGATTACAGTGGGCACACTTAGTAATTGGGACAACAGAAGGAGGGGAGGAAGGTGGAAAGAAATCACAGATACTATAACCTTATGGAAAAGAGAAAATCAAAAATAGTTTGTAGTGAGTATAATTTGTAGTTAAATGAAGGTGAGAATACAAGGCTTAAAGTAGTGCACGCCATAGCAGGATAACACTGGCAATGTAATTCTACCACAGAGAAGAGAGAGTGCTGTATTATTAAACTCTTATCTGTCATGTTAGGGAAACAGTAGATAATGCTTAAAGCTGGCCAACCAAGAAATAATCACATAGACACATTTGGCAATATAACCAATTAACCAATAATGGAAAAACTTGAAATACCAAGATAAAAAATGTAATTGCAGTTAGAAGATGGCAAGAGTAGCCTAAAGAATTATTTTTCATTCTAAGTTATTTGACAGTTTTTCATGTTCTTAATGATTTATAAAGTGATTCTGAGCTCATACTTAAGATGTAGAAATTAGAGAAGAATGTGATTTCCATTTAGAAAAACCAAAATACTAGTTAATATGTCCCTTCACAACTTCCTATGAACCCACAGACAGCTGTAAAAGATTTAAATTTAAAGAGATACTAGGTACATTCACGATGAGATGGAACCTGAACCCCTGCTCAGTTGTGGTAGATGTGGGAAGTCAAATCAGCTATCAAGCCATCAGGAAAGTCTGGCTGTTGGCTCAGAATTCACAGGAGAATTCAGATACTGCTTGTATAGATGTCCCAAGGTACTCAGAGGAGATGCGAAATCACAGGCAACCCAGAGTATGTCATCTCTTTGCTGCAAGCCTGAGGAAGGGTTGCATGGGAAACATGAGGCTCACTCAGCTCCTTCACCCCTGTCAGCCTGTAAAATAAAACTGTTAAATCACTGGGGGGAAGTCACAAACCTTGACCCCCTCAACACATACATTATGTCCCAGTGATTCACATTAATCTAAGGTGAGATCATTACAAGCACTGAACAGGAAAAAACATAATGTCAATAAGAACCTCTGGGTCTGTGGTCCAGTGATCATGTCTGCTGGCTTTGACTGACAAGGAATAACGTGCAGACCTTCCTCTGGCTTCCACCATCTGAACTGGAAGTGACCATGATCATCCATGGTTGGGTAAGACCCAGAGCATAGGAGAAGGAGGCCTTCTCTAAAAATATGTACATGGGGACATCTCACAGTGTGGGGAGCAGATACTGAGAGAACCTCAATGTTAATACTGCCCTGAACGGCAGCTGTCTTTAGTCACTGATGTCTGGAAAATCTGAAAGGAGAGCTTTTTTAGATCTGCTCTCAAATGCCTGTCACTGCTCCCAAACTTTCTAGTTCTAAGTAGTGACATAGTGGGAAGAAAGCAAGGGAGGAGGTGGTTTGACTGGTTAAGGCAATTGGTGTGTGAAGATGAATCTATATCTAGTACATAACATTTGGAATGGTAAATTTCCTCAGTGGTGAGACCATGTATTAGATTCAGAGCAGGATTAGACTGCTCTGAACCCTGCATTGTATTCACAATACAATGTCTTGCTGAACTTATCTGGAGTAACTTGACATCATTTTAGTTGAGATCTAACTCTGTGTTCTCTGTAAAAGCAGTATATCTTTTAGCATTTTTTTCTCTATGTAATTGAATTTGCCAGGAATGCAACCACAGTAGAACCGAAAGGATGTTTGGCTTGTCCAAATCTCACTAACAGTTGTTCATCATTTTTGAAAGTCATATTGCTCATGGCACAGGTCCCTTGCCTTTTGATTACTAACACAAAACCTGTGGACAAATCTTTTTAGTAGTCGTTTGCAATGATGTCTGTTCCCGTACAAATGGTCTCACGGTCTTCTGATTTAATTGCTTCTGTACTTATAATTCAAAATATATACTTACTATAAAATTCTTTCATTTGTGCTTTTGTGTTATATTTAGGAACAGACATTGAATTTTTAGCCCTCTGTGCATAGGTAGGTTATAATATATGTAAATTAAAATGTCTAAGGGAGTATAGCTTAATTCTACTTGCAAGATGAAATCCTATTCACCTGCCTGTAAGCACTTATTATTTGTCTTTTTGAAAATAAAAATATAAATTAATATCATTGTTATATAAAGCAGAATAAAAAACCTCTCAAAATAAAGAAAATATAACTATCATATGACCCATATGTATACTACTAGATATATATCAAAAGGAAATGAAATCAGTATGTAAAAAAGGCAACTTCAGTTCAGTAGTTATTGAAACCCTCTTTACAGCTGCCAACCAATAGAAATGCACTCAGTATTGATGGATAGATGGATGGATGGATGAATGGATAGGTGGATGTTAGTGAAATAATCCAGGCATGCAGTACCAGGTCAGTACCATATAATCTCAATCAGATGTAGCATCTACAATACTGACTTTATAGAAGTTCAGTAAAGAATAGTGATTACCGTAAACTGGAGGGGGAGGGAATGGGCAGGACTGATCAATGGTTACTAAGTTATGATTAGATAAGGGCAAGAAGTAATGGTGCACTATTGTACAATAGTGTAACTATAGATGATTATACTCCATATTTCCAAAAGAACAAAGCACCTGAAATGCTTTTACAATATAGAAATGGTAAGTGTTTGAGAAGATACCAATTTTCTGCATGATTTAAATATTATAATAAATGTATATTTTTAAGTATGGTACCTCACAAATATGTACATTTTCTGTTTTGTGTTAGTGTTTGTTTAAAAAGAATTTATGTTAGAATCTTGGGATTTGGTTTTAAAAGAAAGAAAATAGCATTAGGACCAGTGAGATGGTTCAGAAGGTAGAAGCAATTGCTACCAAGGCTGATGACCTCAGTTCAATCCCAAAACAACCACACAGATTTCTCTCAGTATCTTTGTCTCTCTCTGTGTCTCTAATCTCTTTAGTTCTTGCTCACACACACACACACACACACATACTACAAACCACAAAATAGTTTCTGGATATTCTTGACAACATACCTTTAAACTAAAATATGCAAGTATTACCTAATAGTCCCCTAATTATATTGAAGTAACATATTTGCCTTTTGTGTTAGTCACTGCTCTGTTGTGAAGAGGCACCATGGCCAAGGTGACTCATAAATAAAAGCATTTAACTTGCATACAATTTCAGAGGTCTAGTCCATTATCCTTATAGCAGGGAGCATGGCCGCAGGCGGGTGCTGGAGTAGTGGCTGAGAACTACATCCTGATCCATCCATAGGCTGAGAGAGAGAATGGGGAGGGACACTGAGCCAGCTTGGGCTTTTGAAACCGAGTGACACATTTCAACCAACAAGGTCATACCTCCTAATTCTTCTAATCCTAGCAAACAGTTCCAGTCCCTAGTGAAGGCATTCAACTAAATAAGCCTATAGGGTTTATTATTATTCAAATCATCAAACCTTCATGTGTATCCCTAAATTGATAAGAAGACTTTTAAAGATTATTTCATTTAACTGCATTTTGCTTATTGCTATATTTATTTTGTAAAGAATTTATGCAGTATTATGTAAGAACTAACCCCATCACTAAATCCTACCATGTAATCACTGTCCTGTAGATTTAGGGTTACCAGTTTAAATGCCTGTGTTAAGTCACTTCGAGGTAGTGTGAACATTAGATACCTAGTCACTTTTCTCAAAGGTCAAAGGAGTCCTTCAGTCTGAAGACTAGGAGCTACAGCGATGATTGCTCGAATCTGAGCCTTAGCTCTCTGTGTTGGTGCTGCAGGTTTTGACAAGAAGGCTTTTTGTAAAACACTTTTTTGTTCACCTTCCACCTGTCATGGTTTATGTTATTGTCAACTTGACAGGAATTAGAGTTACCTTGTTTTGGAAACAAGCTTCCACAAGGATCCCATTTACCAGGGTAGGAGCATGGGGATTAGAAAAATAAGTAAAGAGAGTAAAGACTTGAGTGAAAATAATAAACAGAAACAAAAGATAGTATTGGGAGGGGGGTTCCAGTGAATACTGAAATCACCCACATTTAATTTCCATTTGCTTAAATACCCCGACCCCAAAAGGTAGGAGTGAGATAAAAACTACATTAACACGATACAAGGAATGAACAGACCAGTTGAAGGACTGCTGCTACAGTCTTAGTTAAACATTCTGTTGCCAAAACAAGACAAATAATGCTCACACCCTAGACCAAAACTTCTATAGGCAAACCACTCCCTGGACAGAATCCATAGTTATCTCCCTAAGGGAGTTGGAGCCTAGTTAGATCTTTAGACTTTTGTTTGAGGTAAAAACAAATCTACTTCTTAATACCTAAAATGCCAGGTCTAGATATTAGCCATACCTGTTATTTGAACTGTTGCCAAGAACCTTGAAGGAACTAAAGTAAGTTCCAACTCTCTGACCTTTAGTCAAGGTTGAATGGACCCATACCTACGGGCCCTGTCAACCTTGAGAACAAATCTCAGGGCAAGTCAATGAGAGATTTCTAATTATATTAATTTAGATGGGAAACCCAAACTACTGTGTGGGCAGCCACATTCCATGGGTTAGAGTCCCAGAATGCATGAAAAGCAGCAAAGATACAGAGAAGTGTAGGCATTCATTACTCTCTGCTCCCTAATTTTGGACACAATGTCTTTCTGATGTTATACCCTTCCTGTTGTAAAGAACATAATTCCCTCAATTTGGTGATATTTTGTTTGTGCTATAGCAAATAAAGTTTGCCTAAAGATCAGAGTTGGAGTGAGCCACTAGTTGGCCATAGAGGCCAGGCAGTGGTGACACACACCTTTAATCCCAGCACTAGAGAGACAGAGGCACACAGATCTCTATGAGTTCAAGGCCACCCTGGGCTACAGGATATTGAATCAATCTAAAAGAAAAGCAGAGCTCATACCTTTGATCTAAGCACTAGAGAGGTGAAGACAGGAGTGATATGGGCAGAGAGAGAAATATAAGGTAGGAGGAGACAGGAGCTCAGAGTATTCAGTCTGAGGATTCATATAGACAGGATCTTACCTACTTTAGTCTGAGGATTTAGTAGAGATAAAAAGTCTCTCTAGTGTCTGGCTCCTTTACTTTTCTGATCTTTCAGCATTTACCCCGATATCTGACTCCAGCTATTTTGTTATTAAGACCAATTAGAATTCATGCTATACCTCAAACTGTGATTCAAAGCAAATTATCTCTTCGTTAAGTTGCTTTGGGTCAGGTATTTTGTCACAGCACTGGGGAAAATAATTAATACAGCCCAAATCTCTATTTTGTGCTACTCCTCAGGAATCTTCAGTGTAGATTAATAATTCAGATGAAGCCTTTTTTCCAATAGCTGTCCTATCTTTTCATAGTGCTTTGGCATCTCAGTAATGAGACTGTCTAGAGTCTCTATGCCATCCCCTTTGTGCTATGCCTAATTTTTACCT
The DNA here is from genome assembly GCA_004026605.1 of Ondatra zibethicus. NCBI lineage: Eukaryota > Metazoa > Chordata > Mammalia > Rodentia > Cricetidae > Ondatra > Ondatra zibethicus. Next base: position 73,595 of record PVIU01002371.1, on the reverse strand, counting down.
TGGCCTTGGCTCCCTTCTGGCCAAGAATGGTTAACCAAAGGAGCCTTCCTGAGAACAGAAATGTCTCCTACGTGGGCAGAAAGCAGCAGTTTCACAAGGCACCAGGAAGACGTCAAAAATGTAAAAGGGCTCAAGATTTCTAATTAAAGAGGGGGGAAACTCACTTGATATCTCTGGGAAGACTGCTCTTTACTAAGGAGAAACAATGGAGCAATAGATCTTTGGGAGAAGTGGTGTGTGTGTGTGTGTGTGTGTGTGTGTGTGAGAGAGAGAGAGAGAGAGAGAGAGAGAGAGAGAGAGAGAGAGAGAGAGAGAGAGAGAGAGAGAGAGAGTGGTGGGGAAAGGGGAACTGGAAGGTGTGGAGAGAAGAGAGACTCGTCAGGACATATTCTATGGGAGAAGGAAAAAAAGGCAGGGGTAGGGAGCTGCCCTTAAATTTCAATGCAGTTTTCCCTTCCCTAATTAAAATAGAAGCTGAATGAACTTGTATTGCAAAGGTGTGGCAAACAAGGACTAAGGAGTTTATGGAAGGAATTTTTTTTTAAAGTTCCCTATCATTTGAGCTATTGAAGTCTGACCAAGAAAACAATTTGGGTCATTAAGATTTGCACAGTGAAAAATGTCAACCTCCATTTTTTCCTATTGAAAATACAAATACATTCTTTTCATGATTTTTTTTTACATAGCTGCTGACATTGAAAATAATGATTGCACTCAACACGTATTTAAATTTTTGTCATTGAAATTTGGCTAACAAAGACTTGGAAATATTTAAGAGAATAAAACTGCAGGGAACAGAAGAAATGGGCTGTCAGTTATGTGAGCTTTCTAGTCCCTATGTGGCCAATTTGAAAATAATAGAGGAATAACAGAGAAAATAATAATAATGATGATAATGATAATAATGAAGTAACTATCATTTATAGGACCTTGCTAGACTGGCAACTCTACTAAGAATCTCTTCCTCTCTCATTTGGAAGCTCTTATTGAGCACTACTCCATATGGGAGGCACTGAGACACATAAGAGGGGAAAACTGACATTTCCTGACTTTGTGGAGTTTAGAGTTTGTTCAAAACCAATATGGAGGAAGGGCTGTTACCTGGGAGGAAGAGATGAATATACTGTATCTTGCAGTCATAAAGGATTTTCCAAGGTCATATACTTTTTTAATAACGGAACAGAGGTTGGAAGTGAACCATCCTGGTTTAATAACAAGTCTACACAGTTATATTTCATGTGTGGTTGATGGTTACCCACCCGGCTAGGTAGAGTAAGACTGCCTACTGTATACAACACCCAATTCTATTCCAAAAATTCCTGTCTCAGTCCCATTATGTGAATCAAAAACAGAATCCTCGAAACCAAAATCAATATCTACATGAGAAGGAAGATCATTTTCTGCTCACTTGCTTTCAAAACATTCTAGATTAATCTGTATGAGAAAACAGGGCATAAAGAATGTGAGAGTTGCTTTTATATTAACTCAAAGATCTCAAGAGCATGGAGGAGAACCCCACAAAGAGCAGAGCAAATCTTGAAGAAGGAAACAAATGAAATGTGTGGAAACTGCCAATCATCTTTCCTTTTGAACAGGTCTGTTATTAATTTGAACTAAAGTCACAGTAGAAATAGCATAGAAAAAATGCTATTTATTCAGAATTGTCCAACAGCAAATTTTGTAAACAGCTTCGCAGTGTAGCTGAATCATCTTGTCTTAACATCCAGGGACATTTTATAGCTAAATTCAGACCCTCTACCTCAAACTACCTGTGCTGTCCAACAGGATATGAAATGTTGTCCCTTATAAGATTTGTATAGATTTTTTTCCAGGAAAGACATCAAAAGAGAAATGATTTCTCAATAGTTTGCCTAGCCCAAAGAAAGAATTTCCTCATGTCCTTATTTTTCTAAATATCATAACAATGGATATAATTATTTGATTTCTAATTTGATGGATAAAACTTCACCAGAACTAGATAACACAAATAAGTTATTTCTAAGTTTTGAGGATTCCTGATTGAAGAAACACATCACAATGCTCACCCCTCCATTGTTTTGCTGGGTAGTCATTATTAACAAACTGAAGACCTCCTTACAAAAACCTCACTGTTGCTTCAGGGCAGATGTACTCAGCTCTCCCATGTGGTACTATTATAGTTGAGTTTAACCTTAATTTTTAAAATGCCTCCATAAATTGGCCTGTAGACAAGTCAGTAGAATAATTTTTTTTTTTGGTTAATGATTGATGTGACAGGGCCCACCACATTGGGGTAATGCTACCTCTAGGCAGGTTGTCCTGGATTGTAAAGAAAGCAGTCTGAGCAAGCCATGAGAAACAAACAAGTAAACTGATCCTCTTTAATTTCTGTTCTAGTTCTTTCCTCCAAGCTTCTGCTTTGAGCTTCTTCAATGACTTCCTTCAGTGATGGAGTGTAGCCTGAGACTTGTAGATAGACAGACAGACAGACAGACAGACAGACAAACTCTTTCCTCCCCAAGCTGTTCTTGATCACTGTCTTTATCAAATCAGTAGAAACCCTTAGACTGGTGCTCAGTTTTTCAGGGTTGGGACTAACTAAAAAAAAGTCCTGGGTAGATATAGATACCTGTTCATGAAAGAGATGCCTAGTTAGACTTTACTCTAGATAACACACCAGATAAAGTATGAGATGATAAATCAAGTTACTTCTTGATTAATCAACATGTGCCTTTGATGTGGGATTCCCTCTGTATGCTGTGAATACCATTAGTTAATAAAGAAACTGTTTGGGGCCTGTGATAGGGTAGAGCAGAGCTAGGCAGGGAAAACTAAACTGAATGCTGGGAGAAAGAAGGCAGAGTCAAGGAGAAGCCATGTAGCCTCGACAGAGATAGATGCTGGAATTCTACCCGGTAAGCCACAACCTCATGGCGATATACAGATTAATGGAGATGGGTTAATTTAAGATATGAGTTAGTCAGAAATATGCTTAAGATACTGGCCAAATGGTATCGCAAATAATATGGTTTCTGTGTGATTATTTCAGGGCTGAGCAACTGGGAACAAACAAATGGACTTATACAACATGCCTTTTTCTACAATTGTATCAAGAAAAACTTGGCAGTAACAGCACTCCAGCACAGGTGATGAATGACCGGTGCTAGCTATGGTTATGTTTTATCATAAAATTAGAAGCAAAGTGAAGCTGGCCTCCCACTGCTAAGATAAAGTAGATAATTACTGAGAAAAATTGAAGATCTCTTCTAGTTCATTTCCATCTTCCTGTTTTGGCCTGAGGAGACAGACAGATCACAGAGGTACTCTGTGTAGTAGATTAAAGTCAGATCTGGAGAAGATTTCAAAATTCTTCTGCGTCTCAGTTGTATAATCTTGAGCACATCACTTAGCACTTCTGAAAGCAGGGTTTCCATCTGATATCCAGCTCATGAAGTTATGTGATAGAAAAGAGAACATCTCAAAGTTGGTATAAAATGATCTCTGTTCTCTTTTCCTCTCTCCTCTCTGTCTGTCTCTCTCTGTGTCTGTCTCTGGCTCTCTCTCTCTCTCTCTCTCTCTCTCTCTCTCTCCACACTAGACAGCAATATTGAGCATGATCTAATCTCTCATTTGTTATTTGTTAAACAGTGAATTCAGGATTCAAAGACATTTGATATTTCTCCAATGTGATGTGACAGAAATCAGCTTTGAGATTGGAGAGAGCTAAAATCTTTTGGTTTTGTTTTTCCATTTATTATTTTGAGCCAAATTACATATTCTTGTGTCTTGCTTTTCTCCTCTAAAATATGCATGTAATCATGATTTTTACTCTATAGATGTGTTAGGAGCTTCAGTGAGGATCCACAGACATGACCTTAGAACAAGTAGACAGCAGTGACTTTTGTGTGTGTGTGTGTGTGTGTGTGTGTGTGTGTGTGTGTGTGTGAAAAACTACAGCATTTTTGGTAATAAAATATGACTGAGAACTATTTATGAAGTATAGACAGGTCTGAGCAGTAGGGGAATGAAGATAATGGTGATAACAAGTGATGAGGTAGGGATGTGGATGGGTAGGGCTCTGATAAGAAAACTCTGAGGCATTCAGAAACTGCCCTATGTGTGGTGGTACCCATGCATTTGCCTGTATGCAGATCATCTTCTAAGTGCTGCTCAGATACAAAGCATCTGCTGTACACAATGAACTCAGCTGAAAACATAGCAGTCTCAACGCGGCTTTCATGCTTAGAGCTGATGATCCCGCTAACTAGGAAAATGGACATGATCAACAAGAAAGACGAGTTTGACAGGGAGTATTATATAAGACTAGAAGACTTATGTGATCCTGGGCATGTTAGGCCAGTTGAGTGGACAGTTCTCTTGTCAAGTGGCCCTCCTGGCGGATGTGTGTCCCATCAAATACCATAGTCAATAAACCAGGTTTGGCAACATGGTATTGTCAATAATTGAATTGATACAGCTTGATTGTATTACCCCTTTGCTAATTATAAGACCTTATACAGAGCAGGCAGAGTTGGTATTTCTGTATGACCAAGACCAATCAATTCCCCTTACAATCAAATACTACTTGAACCAAATCTCACTTAAAACTTCCCAAGTCATTTTAGCTTTAGAGCACATCCATACCCATCTTCTTTTCTTTTTTTCTTTCTTCTCCCTCATTCTCTTCCTCCCTCTTTTCCCTCCTCTTCCTCTTTTTCATTCCCAGATGGCATTTATGCAGCCCAAGCCAGCCTCAAACTCAGAATCTTCCTACCTCAGCCTCTCAAGTACTTGGATTACAGATGTACACAGACACTACTAGTATCTTCGACTTCTTATAAAGACAATAGCCACATTATAGCCCCAACCTGTGATATCTTCTAATGTTAACTGCACCCTTAAGAGTTTTCCTTCTAAATTCAGTCACATTAAGGGTCATAGATTCAACATATGACTGTAGGTTCAATAAAAAGACTACTCGAAAGAGCATTACAAGGCAGTCCACAGTTAGAAACAAACCCCAGGTGAAAGTTTTTTGTGTCTTCCTAATATTAGTTCACACCATAACTTTAAAGTTTATGAATTAATTTTGAATATTAGAAGTGATCAAAGTAGAGCAGAAGAGAATGTTCAACAGTTGAGAGCATTTGCTGCTTTTCCAGAGGATCTTGTGTTCAGTTCCCATCATCCTGTCAGAAAGCTAACAACCATCTGAATCTCCAGCTCCTGAGGACCACAACACCACCCTCTAGCCTCTATGGACACCTGCATATATGCCATATGCACACAGACGCACAGATATACACATAAAAATTAAATATTTTTTAAATGACAGAACCTTGGGGCTACAGAGATAAATCAGGAAAATGTTTACTATGTGAACTCAAGGACCCAAATTGTATTCCCAGCACCAAGGATAAAGATAAAAGCAACTAGGCAGTGGCAGCACATGCCTTTAATCCCAGCACTCTGGAGGCAGAGACAGGCAGATCTCTGTGAGTTCGAGACCAGCCTGCTCTAGAGAGTGAGTTCCAGGATAGGCTCCAAAACCTATAGAGAAACCCTATCAAAAAAAAAGATAAAAGCATTCTTGTGCATGATTATAATCCCAGAGATGAGGAGGAATAAACAGGAGAATCTCTTTGCTTTCTGACCAATCACTGTAGCTTAATTGGTTAACTCTAAATCCCGTTAAGAGACCCTAGTTGAAAAACATATGGTAATGACTCCCACATACATGCACACACAGACATCCACACATGAATATCGTTTTATCTCCCAGAACTGACTTCCAGTTTCTCTGGACTTTGTAAAACTGAGTGTCAATTCCTGCACTTTTCACACCTACAGTAACCTAGCTAAGTAGTTTCCACTGACCACATCACACTAGTCATGATTTGCTTAGACTTTTATTGTATTATCCTAGTAATCTAACATCACCACTTCTACCATCAGTGTCTCCTACTATACTGATTTACATAGTTGGGGTAGATAGACAGTCTTCTGAAGCAGTATAACATTAATAGAAAGGGTAAGACACAGAAACATTCTTTCAAAGAAAAGGGAAAAAACAGAATTGATGTTTTGTAAAAGTGGGGACAGAAATCAGATTACTTGCTTAATCTCCCTATTATACATTTTATATGTGTTGGAAAGGGAGACAGAAAATACTGATCTGGACATTATGAAGAGCTTCTGATGTAGCTCTGATGGTGTCATCCCAAGGAACATGTAAGTTGCCTGACTCATGTTCTGATACATGTCTGCTTGGCATGTATCAGACTTCTTTCTTTTCCTGGGTAGAATCTGACAATCAAGCTAGCATGACACACTTGTCCTCCAGCCTGGGACTGATGAATGGAGCCTTTGATAGTTACATGCTCCTTGTACCATAGACCTCAGCAGGCATCTTACCTGCAGAGACTCACCAGCAGCCGTGTTTTAACTGCATAAACAGTTCAAATTTATTAAGAATTTGCAAGAAGTGCTATTCTGTAGCCCTTATCTATTTTCTGCCTGTTTCTCTCTCTATCTCCATATATATAAATATATACACATAGTCATATATATGCATAATTTGATTATATATGAATTTTAGTATGTCTTTGTTACAATATTATTTTCTACTACTTAATTGGAAATTAAGAAGCTGAAAATTGTTTTGCTTGAGAATATCTTAATTTTCCAAGTAAGTATTTAACAATGGTTAAGTTTCTGGAAACACTTTGGAGTCATTTACCCTCCATGATTTCCTAACCATAGCACTGAACAATAGAAACTTAAAGTTATAAGAAACATGAAAGAGACCATGCTTAACATTTTGAAGTGGAATTTTTACTTTCACGGGTTCCTGTTATGTCCTAGGAATATGTCCAGTGGTCAAAACACACCCCAGATATCCAAAAAGTCTTCTCAGACCACCTTGTTGCTCATTGTCTTTGAATCCTCGGTCTCCAGGTGCCTAAAATTCTCACTCTGACATTTCCCAGTTGTTGGGAAAAAGAAGCCAATTGAGCTAGTTTCATTCACATCGTTGTGATAAGAACATTGTGTTTTCAGAAACTGAACTTCATTGACACAAGTTATTTTCTCATTGGTGAGGATAGAGGTGATACATAGAAATGAACTAGAAGCAGAAAATAGTAGAATGAAGAAAGATCTTGGAAACCGCCACCTAAAACGTGGATCCCCTGCCTCTATAATCAGCTTTCTGAAACTGTGGCCACTTTTCACATATTTCCTCCCTCTGTCCAGATGGAGATCAAAGGCGCCATCAAAATATATAAAAATGAGCAATGTTTTCCCATTTGTGAAAATCAATAATTTGCAAATAACTGCCTTGCATTGATGTAAAGGTGGGGTAATAGATTGCACAAGAGAATGGGAAACCAGATGGCTCCTCTCAAAGTACTGCTTTTATGAATAGCTCTACCCAGGTCCCCATTTGCATCCAGCATTCAGCCTAATATATGGACTACCTTCTTAGAAGGAGACTTTGGGGGTCAATGATTGTCAATTATGGTGACTCACCCATGTGTCATGGACGTATGTCTCTATCTTAAACAGCACTCTGAAACTACATGCATGCACACTCAGGCTAGATTTGAATGTTGCCCTCCCAGCACCAAACACCAGCAGCAGAAGTTTTCAAAGCCTGTCTTCCTTACTCAGTGTGTTCCACCAAGCCACTGATCTGTAAGACATCTGTAAGTGTAAGTCCATAAAAATCCTCTAAACCACATAGAGTTTTAATAAGAATTTTCCTGTCACAGCAGCCATTAAGGTAAAAGGACAATGGTGGGAGAGAGACAAGACAGCATTGCCTGCACTGGTCATGCGAGGGGCAGCTTATAAAAATACAGTGTGGCCATTGCTAGGTTTAAGTGTGAATACTAGAAACCCAGTCTTTTCTATTAAATGTTAATAGTATTTGGGGGTCTATGATCTCTGGGAGGTCGGATTAAATAAAACCACAGATGGTAACCACATAATGGCATTGATGGCTTTTTATCCAGAGAGCAAAGTCATGCTAACTCTGTCTCATCCTGTAATACCCAGTGTCAATAATGAGACCCTTGTTCACTCTCAAGCACATGCTAGTACCATGTTCTTAGACATGGACTTACCAGAACTGTGAGCCACATAAGCCTCTCCTCCTTATAAAATCTCAGATGCGTGGCAGTCAGTTATAGGTCCAGAAAATGGGCTTTGGCATGCCAATTCAAGGAAAAGGAATGGACTGCCGCCTTCTCCCCTTTTCCATAATATCTAAGCAGTAATCGCATATTCACACCACACCACCATCTAGGGTGATTTAAATCATTGATAGAGACAGTGGATTTGGGGATAAGTCCAAATTCTGATGTCCTGTCAAAGAGAAACTCTCTTAATGATCAATTTTTGTCTTCAAATAGATTGCTTTTTCACTGAGCAGGAGTCTGATCAGTAGTCCTCATGTCATGCCCGGTAGCCCCAGCGGAAGCATGTTTTCCCTTGCCCATTACATTTCACTGTATGAAGCTGACAATTTTCACAAGAGTACCTCCTGCCAATTGTTAATGAGAAACAGCCTTGACGTTTGCAGATTGAACTTTGTAAATTGGTTTTATTGAAAAGGGAGAAATGGCATCAAGAAATACAAAGAGGAAAAAAAATAAGAATGTCCTTAAAGGCTAGAAGCTAGCTCATCATCTTGCTTTGACTGGGTAACTGAGCTCTGGGCCTGGACATGACACACGTGGCTGGTGGTTCCCGTCATCCATCAACCTCAACAACCACTCCGATGTTCATGCAGAGAGCTGAGTCGTTTCAAGGTATTTTGAGAATTCATTACTTGTAGAACAGCCCATCGGTAAGATGCAAAAGACATCACTACAGAGAAAGTTATTGTCATCACCTTTACAGAAGGACCCTGTTCTTCCAAAGAGGTGATTCCGGTGAACTCCGTGTAAGGCTGATCCTCACTCTTTTCAGCTTTCATTAGTCACCATTTCATGCTTATGAAGAAGCCAAGTTTATTTTTCTACTATAGCCTTTTTTTTTCTTTACAAAGAAAGGTCAAGTGTGGGAGTGACGTTTTGCAAACAGAAGTTTAAATTGCTCTATCATATCTTATTTGTAGCTGGTATCTCTTATTTTTCTTCAAAAAAGGAATGATTTACAGAACAAAATTTAACACTGATGTGCTTTGACAGGAACGCTTCATCCCATCTAGATGCGTACTTCCGCTTTATTTTACCACCGTTTTCTCAAGGTTCTGTTGCTGTGAAATGTATTAAACACATTAGTGTGCCATGAACAGTGCTCAACAGGTACCTAAACAGATTAACTATACCATAATCACAACCCAATAAGGCAATGATTAATTTTTTAATGACTAGGGAAACTGAGTCTCGGATAGATCATATGATTTGTACAGGGTCACATAGATACTGAGTTGTCAGTCCAGGGGCTGGGAATCAGCAGGTACTCTGATACTAGTCCTGTAGTGTCGGGGAGGCTGTTGGAACTTCTGTCCTGTGCACTCCTGAAAGGAGCATGTTAAGATACAGCCTCAATCCTACAATTTAGAAACCTGAAGGTACTCTTTAGCTTAATCTTCCCTGAAATGCTGTTTAACACACTAGGATTTACCTTTGCACACTGTCACAGCTCTCCTGTCCATTATGCTATATGCCCACCACTATCCATCAGTTAAAGCCTTTTTTTAATTTTCTTCTTTTAACAATCTCTCTCAAACCCATTTTTAGCCTCCCAGTATCCCCCATGCCCCTGGCCCCTCTTGTTAGTCTATTTCCTCACTCCCTCTAAGCCAGTGGTTCTCAAACCTATGGGTCATGACCCCTTTGGGGGATTGAATGACCCTTTCACAGGGGTTGCCTGAAGCCACCAGAAAACACAGATTTTACATTACAATTTATAACAGTAGCAAAATTACAGTGATGAAGTAGCAATGGAAATAATTTCATGTTTGGGGGTCACCACAACATGAGGAACTATATTCAAGGGTCACAGCATTCAGAAGGTTGAGAACCACTGCTTTAAGCCCACCCCCACTTTTTGGTATTGAATATTTTGAAAAAAGCTAACGGATTAGATTTAAGATGTTATTGCCATAAAGAATGATATGTGCACTAGGTGATGTATTTGCTAAATATCCCAACTTGATAATTATACGTGCATCAAAATGCCAAATTACACCCCCAAAATAGCTGCAAGTATTATGTATTCATTAAAAACAAATTAAATATAACTAAAAGAGTAGAAATTGAAGTCCTTGCTTACAGAACAGGCCTCTGATTTCTAAAGGACAGAGGAGATGCTGCCCTGACTCCCACCTGTTGGAAAGCAGCCACCACCTCGCTCATCCCTCTGCAGCCATTTAATTAGGAAGGCATCTATAAGAAATGAGGCTGACATAAATTAGATTTCCTACCTGCTCCTTGGGAAAAACCTTGACTACTTTCATGAAAATATTGTATTATTTCAGTAATAACAGAAAGAGGAGAGAGAAGTCCTGCTTCCAGGATTCTAGAAAGTCTGCCAGCATGGGGAATGGATAATTCTACTCTTTGAAGACACATGTGAAGTAGCACACACCCACACATGCCCATAGGGTGTTGCTTCCCTCCTGTCACCTGTGAGGAATATACGTTGGTTTTTTTCCCCCCACTAATGTAATGTAACTCTACATGACATTGGTGAATCCCGGTTTGCCCACTTAGATAAGTTCATGTCTCTGTTGGGCAATTGTTCATTAATGATTAGATAAGAAAAAGAAGATGGAGAAATAGCTAGCTAACATTCCATATGTATAATGGCAAAGTTTCAAATGGCCTCCATCCTGCAGGGAGCACCACTTTGCCAGACTCAGTGAAGTATTAACAATCCCATAATGAGGACCCCAGCTGTCAGTCACAGAAAATAGTAAAGACAGGACCAGAACATTTTCAGCAATTCAGTTAAATATTTCCAGAATGTGCTGGCCAAAGCCTGCTTAGCATCATTGCATCCTAGAAAGGGTCCTGTTTTTAAACCTTCCTCATTTCTAATGGCCTCCTAAATAACATTCTTACTTGTGTTCAGCATTGAATGCTGGTGTAGTGCTGTAGTCAACAGGCTAAATCCTGGAGTGAGGCACATGATGCTTTACCTCATATGTGAAAGGTAACATACTGGACCTCCTGCCCTGCAAGATGAGGGCAAATGTCGTGTCACTTGAGTTCAAGGACAGGCATGTAAGGGGATGACAATATCTTCCTCTGCAATGACAGCTTTCATATCTTAGTGTGGGGATGTTCTCAAAGTCACAGTCCTCAAGATACCTGGAAAATATTCATCCCTTACATACAGATTGAAGTGGTTAGTGAGCAAGAGGGATGAAAAGAACCACAAGCCATGTGTGTTGTCCAGACCCAAAGCTCAATTACCCAGTCAAAGCAAGATTCTGAGCTGGCTTCTAGCCTTTAGGGAAATCCTATTTTTTCCCCCTGTATTTCTTGATTCCATTTCTTACTTCCAATAAAACCAATTCACAAATTAGATAATCCAAAATAAATGCAGCAAGTTTTAGGGTGGTAAAGCAAGTTATGTTAGTGGCAGTAATGAGGCAATATGGATGCTTAAGTTTATTTCTTGATTTTCCACAATCAAATACAATGTTATACCAATGTGGTTAGGTGTATATATATGCATCTGCATATTATATATATGTGTGTTATGCACATATGTATACGTGATGTTAATTGTTCATATCATCTGATAACTTTCCCTTTTATGCATTTTATTTCCCTAATGGATAAAAACATTGACTTTTTTATTATTTTATTGGTTGCTGTACTTCTTTTGGAAAATTTCTATTAGCTTATTTGCCTATTTAGTGACTTAATGGTTTCTTCTTATTATGTTCACCTTTAAAAATCTTTGCATATTCTATAAATTAATCCCTCGCCCAGTGACTAGCCGTCAAGTTTCCCCACATTCTGCAGCATATGTGCATTGCACAAAACTATGTACTTCATCACGATGTGACAAGCATGTGGCATTTTAATATTTTGATTTTACACTCTCTGATCTCTGATGTCCCCTCACTTGGTCCCTTTCCTCTTCCCAGTTAGTCACCTTCTACTTCCATGTCTTTTTTAAAATCTTAGTTATGTCTATGAAAGAAAATGTGGCTTATTTAACTAAATATGATGATCTCTGGTCTCCTTGATCTACCTGAAGGTGGCATTACTTTATTCTTTATGTCTCATTAATACTCCACACTCTATACATTTTCCTTATCCATTAACCCTTTGGCAGGTGACTGGACTGAGTCTGACTTAGCTATCATAAACAGTGTTTCAGTAACGGTGCACAGATGGGAATATACAGTAGTGGCATGGCTAACCCATACAGTAGCTCAGTATTTAGGTGTGTGTGGTTATCCATACAGATCCCATACTGGGTGAAGTAAACTTACAATCTTATCAACAGTGTAAAGAAAGTGTTGCTTTCATCCCACATCCCTGCCAGCAGCTGCTATTTGTTTTCTTGATGCCAGCCATTCTAACAGTCTCAGTGTGGCTTTAATTCACATTTCCCCTTAAGGATCAAGACATTGAGCACTTTTTGTGTTTTTATTTATATTTTTTCATTTTTCATTTTTTATACTTTGCTATTTCTTTTTTCTTTCCTTTTTATTAAGAATTTTTTAATACATTCTTTTCTCATATTACATGTGTCCCCATTCCCACTCCCTCCCCTCCTCCTACCCCACTCTTTCCCCCATCCCACCCCCATCCACTCCTCAGAAAGGGTAAGGCTTCCCATGGGGAGTCAATAAAATCTGACACTTCACTTTGAGGCGAGACCAAGGCCCTACCCCCTATATTTAGGCTGAGCAAGGTATCCCTCCAAAGAGAATGTGCTCCTAAAGGCCAGTTCAAGCACTAGGGATAAATTCTGGTCCCATTGCCAGTGACCCTACAGACTGCCCAAGCCTCACAATTGTCCCCCACATTCAGTGAGCCTAGTTTGATCCTATGCAGGTTCCCCTGATATCAGTCCACAGCCAGTGAGCTTTCACTAGCTGAGGTCAGTTGTTGCTGCTGACATCACCATCATGGTCTTGACCCCTTTGCTCCTCCATCTCTTTCACTGGTCTCCAGTAGCTCGGCCCAGTGCTTCGCTGTATCTCTGTATCTGCTTCCATCATTTTCTGCTTGAAGGTTCTATGATGAAAATTAGGGTGGTCATCAATCTGATTACAGGGGAAGGCCAGTTTAGGCACCCTCTCCACTGTTGCTTAGAGTCTTAGCTGGGGTCATCCTTGTGAATTCCCAAAAATTTTCTAGTGCCATGTTTCTCACTAGCCCTTTAATGGCTCCCTCAATCAAGATGTCTCTTTCCTTTTTCTCATTCACTGTCCTTTCCCTTCTTTTTTATTTTTATTTTTTAAAACAATAAAACAAACTATCTTCTTTCGTTTTACATACCAATCCTAGTTCCCACTCCTTCCCCTCCTCCCATTCCCTTCTTCTTTCCCCCACCCCTCACCGGTGCCCCATCCACTCCTTAGAGAGGGCAAGGCACATAGCTTTGAGGAAGGTCCAAGGCCCTCCCTACTATATCTAGGCTGAGCAAGGTGTCCATTCAAAGAGAATTGATTCCAAAAAGCCAGTACAAGCAGTAGGGATAAATCCTGGTGCCATTACTACCAGTGGCCCTGCAGTCTGCCGGAGAAATACAACTGTCACCCACATTCAGAGAGTCTAGTTTGGTCCTATGCTGGTTCGGGCACCCTCTCCACTATTGCTTAGGGTCTTAGCTGGGGTTACCTTTGTGGATTCCTGGAAATTTCTCTAGTGTCAGATTTCTTGCTAGCCCCATAATAGCTTCCTTGCTCTTGGTCTCTGTCTTTCCCCATCTCAACGTTCTCCTCCCCCTTCCCTTTCTCTCCTCTTCCTCTTCTTCTGCCCTCCCTTATCCCATGACCCCCATGCTCCCAATTTTTCAGGAATCAAAAACATCAATGATAGCTTATGCTGGATAGGATGCAAAATAAAAGGAAAACTTCTCCATTATTGGTGCAAATGTAAATTTGTACAATCACTCTGGAAACCAGTATGGCAGTTTATCAGAAAATTGGGAATCAACCTACCTCAGGACCCAGCAATACCACTTTCTGGTGTATACCCAAAGGATACTCAGTGATACTATAAAGATATTTGTTCAACTATTTTCTTAGCAGCATTATTTTTAATAGCCAGTACCTGGAAACAACCTAGAACTGGTGAATGGATAAAGAAAATGTGGTATATTTACACAATGAAGTACTACTCAGCAGTAAAAAACAATGACATCTTGAAATTTGCATGCAAATGGATGAAACTAGAAAAAGTCATCCTGAGTGAGGTAACCCTAACCCAGGAAGAAGAACAGAGAATGCACTCACTCATAAGTGGATACTAGCTATAAAGTAAAGGATAATGATTAGTAGTCCATGACCCTAGAGAAGCTAAATAACAAGGTGAATTCTAAGAGAAACATATATAGAACCCCCTGGGAAGAGAAAATAGGCAAGATCTCCTCCCCTTTCTTGAGTATCCAAATTCCTTCATGTTCTCTTCCTCTCTCCCCTTCTCCTCTCCTTACACCCTCCCTTTTCACCTCTCATGACTTTTCCATTTAGTTCATTTGCCCATTTAGCAATAGAATGATTTTTTTCTTCACTTGTTTAATTTTTTTTAATTCTCTCTATATTCTACATATCGATCCTCTGTGAGATGTATAACTGATCAGTCTCCTCATCATATCTGCTGTTTCTTCACTCAGTTGTTTCCTTTATCTACAGATCATCTTTTAACTTTTTAAATTTAAAAATACATATACTTACATCATTTCTCTCTTTTCTTCTTTTATCCAACCCCTCTCACATCCCTGTCCATTCTCTCCCAAATTCATAGCATTTAATCCATTTATCAACTTTTTAAAATATTTTTATTCTTTGAGAAGTTCCTACATCATGCTTGATTATACTTACTGCCCTGTCCCCAGATCTTCTATCCCTCCCTTCCATTCAACTTCATGTCCTCCCTTTTTTGTTTAATCTATCAATTCATGCTTGTGTTTCCCAAAGAATCATGGGAGCAAAACTGCCCTGGAATACAGGCAACCTTAAAGGAAGCAGACTCTTCCTCTCTTGGAAGCTATCAAATACCAATGGCTCCTCATCTACGGCTGGGGCTTCATATCAACTGACCTGTCTTCATTCTGGAATTTTCCTGGCTTCAGCTTGAGCAGATACTATGTGTGTTGTCACAATTGCAGTGTGTTCATATGTGCAATTGTCCTGTTTTGTCGGGAAAACAACGTTTCCTTGTAGATATCCACCACCTCTCTCTTTAAGTCCCACTCTCCCATGATGATCGCTGAGCCTTGGGGTCAGAGGGGTGCATTATAGGTCATTTAGGGTTGAGCACACAGTCTCTTATCATCCGCATGCTGAACAGTTGCGGGTCTCTGTGAAAACTGCCATCTACTACAAAACAAAGCTTCTCTGATGATGGTGGAGAAATAATAACAGTAAGTCATTAAGAGTCATTTAGCAGAGTCATAGCAATCAGTTCCCCCATTGTGCCTTTGCCTTCCCTAGTGATGAGTTCTTGGGTAGATAATGTTGCCAGGTATGGATTTCATTTTGTGAAGTGGGATTTGAATCCAATCACAATGTGATTGGTCACCCCCACAGTGTTCCTGCCACTATTACACTGGTGGACATGTCTGCCAGGTCAGGCATTTTTATTGTAGCTTACAGAGTTTACTGCTACGTAAGATTGATGGTTACTTTTCTTTTCTGGTAGTATACCTAACAACTTTAAGCATTATAAAATCTAGCAGTAGAAATGACACTTTCACATTGGTCCCAGATTTCTCCAAATTTTGTGACTCAAGTGCGTGGTATCTTCAGCATTAGGGTCTTATCTTCAAGTTCTGGTAAGTAACCAAGAACAACAGCAATAGTCTGTAATGTTTAGTTGTCTTTAAAAACCCACTGGACAAACAGCTCAAGCAGAGTTAACCCATTCATGGTACTACAGTTTTATCTGTTAGCATGAGGTGTCTAGTTAGGGTCTTATCCCTGTTGCAGGTTAGCTCTGTCTAAACTCTTTGTATGTGTCTATGTACATATGTTAGGGAGTTTCTACAGTAGTAGATTTCTGTGTGACTTTCTCAGAAGGTCGTTAGTGTTCTTATCTCTGCCCACAGTTCTCTTACCTGCCCTCCTATCCCCCACTCTATTTAACACTTCCTATCCTATTACTTCTCTTTCCTTTCTCTGTCACTGCAGTGCGTCTCCTATATCTTGTGAAGTGCCCCCCTCCTCCAAGGCCATTTACTAGTTTCCTAACCTCTGTCAATAGTTCAGATAAAACACACTGGTGTGGGAGAATTGTCTGTATTCTGTCAATCATGATTTAAATAAATGCTGATTGGCTATTAGCCAGGAAGTATAGGTGGGACAACCAGACAGGAAGTAGACGTGGAGCAAGGAGAATAGGAGAATTCTGGGAAGCAGGAAGCTCTCTTGGGACTCCTGCCCAGACCACCGAAGAAGCAGGATGTGACCTGCCCCACTGAGAAAGGTACTGAGCCATGTGGCTGATATAGATAAGAATAATGGGTTAATATAAGTTACAAGAGCTAATAAGAAGCCTGAGCTAATGGGCCAATCAATTTATAACCTAATGTAGACGCTCTGTGTGATTTTCTCTGGGACTAAACGGCTAGGGGGACCAGGCAGGACATAAACCCCAACAAGCCAGCCCCTTATGTTACAACACACATATCCAAAGATTCTAATCTAAGATCCATATAGAAAAAAGATATAACCTGCTTTTTATTTCTTTTGCTGTTCATGGCTCATTCACTCCTCTCAGTATGATTGTTTCCAGCTCCATCCATTTACATACAAATTATATTCTTCTTAAAAGCTGAATAATATTCTGTTTTATAAAAATATCACATGATATGCCATATTTTTATTACCCATTCATGAGATGATAAATATCTAGGCTGCTTCTCCTTCCTGGCTATTGTGAACACAACAGCAATGAACATTGATGAGCGATTATCTTTGTCATAGTATATAAAGTCCTTTGGGTAAATGCCCAAAACTACTATATCTGGAATTTGTGGTAGACTATTTTTGGCATTTTGAGTTCATAGTGACTGTAGCACTTTGCCCTCCCACCAGTCATGAAAGAGTATTCCTCATTCCACATATCCATCCCAGCAAAGTCACTATTTTTTCCAACTGTGCCACTTTGGTTGGGGTGAAGATGAAATACTAAAATAGATCTTTGTTGTTGTTCTTTGACAGATTTATTTATTTATGCATAAGAGTATTCTGTATGTATATATGTATACCACACGCATGCCTGGTACCTGTGACATTTGAGTGGGTGTACCAAATCCCCTGGAACTGAAGCTATGGCTGGATATAAGGCACCATGAGGGTGCTGGAAACTGAAACTGGGTCTTCTGTAAGGGTTTTAATTTCCATTAATGGATGGCTAAAGATGTTGAACATTTTCTTACATGCTTCTCAGCCATTTGAATGCCATTTTTAAGAACTCTGTAATTAGTTCCATGACTACTTTTTTGAATTTATCAATTCTTCCTGTTGTTACCAGAGTCCTATTAAGAGAGCTGCTGTCTGTGTTTATAAGTTAAAGTGTTTCATTACATTTTCCTCTGATGACTTCAAAGTTTCAAATGTTATATAAAAGTATTTGGTCCATTTTGAATTGATTATTTTACTGGCAGAAAGGGGGTGAGAGAGATCTACTTTGAATCTTCTACATATGAATATCCAATTTCTCCATCATCATTTGTTGAGGTAGCTTTCTATTCTCAAAAAACGTTTGGCTATCTTTTTTTTTCCAATACAGATTTGTGCCTTGAAAACCTAATTGCCTGACACTAAACTCTCTCTTAAATATTCCACCTCTTCCCAACATAACCACACTGGAGACCAAAGTTCTAGCACACAATCCCTTGAGAGAGCCACTCACACAATATACAAACTCTAATAGTTCTTTCACTTGTAATTGCGTTTTGTGGTTTATTTGATATTGGGAAGGTTACTCAACCTAATTTTACCTAAATATTGGCAATGATTTGCACTTAGCCATTATCCTCATTCTAAGTAGGAAACAACTTGAAATATGAACTAGCTGACCTATGATGAGTGTCTAACAAATGTTAACTGTCAAAAATATCTTTTGGTAGCCATGTTTGTGAGCAGGTTGTACTTAAATATTTAGGAATATATGCATCTACACACGTATAATGACACACACACATATACATACATTTATATGTAAACAATTAATAAAAAAGGGGTCATGAATTTGAAAGAGAGCAAGAGGTACATAGGTCAATTTGGGGGAAGGAGGAAAAGATATGCTTATATTAAAATCTCAAAATATAGAATAATACATTTAAAAACAACTTTTGAAAAATGTGTTTTGAAAAGCAGTGTAATCTTATTTCTATAGCAGGAAAAACATTTATCCTTCCTAGTTCATATTTGTAAGTAGTGATTTGTTTTCTAGCCATTCCCTTGAGTTCTCTGAGCTCTAATGAATCTGAGAGGCATATGGGAAAACACACACAAATAGTTTTACTTGCATGACTGATACATGATTTCCATAGTATGAGAACCTTCCTATTTAATGCCAAGAAATTCTGAGTCTCTGTTATTGAAGCTGAAAGTATAGAAACCTACTCTGTCACAGTCAGTTTCAATGAAAACTACAATTTATGATAAGTCCCATAAAACCTGCTTAATTCAACATTTATGAGAGACGTTGAAGATAAATGAAAGGTATAGAAATAGAAACCCATCTAATCAGTCATTTTTGTCAAGAATAAAGGACAAGAATGATAGGAATGCAGGCAGACTATATGTGCATATAAATAATATACTAGAAGTAAATGATTAAATTTTTTTATAAATGCAACCAAGATAGTCTTAGGTCTATAATATAAAACTCAATTCATGAGTACTTTTCATGGAAACCAAGATGCACTTTTTAACCAAGGCACATTTTAGCAAAGCCGAGGTTAGGGTTTGAAGAAGCAGGATCCATACCCACATGCATTTCTCACAACAAGAGTAAAAACTATCAAGAAAGCTGACTGAACAAGACTCTTGTAAATTGCCCCCTTTTCCTTTAATTAGCATGATAAGTTGCTATGTTTACTTAAACCCCCAGAGGATATTATATAGTTGTGCCTTGTTAAAGTGAGATAATACTGAAGTTTAAAAACAGTCTTTGCAAAGAAGTAGTTCTGAAGAGGAAGCAGACAGGCCATAGGCACAGCCTTTTGGAATATCCAAGTTTTAACTCCATAGATGGACTAGGTGCTTTAGATCCTAGAAAAATCTTATAACACTTAATAGAAGGGCCTTAAGTATCTGTAGATTTTTGCGTCCTTGAAGAAATTAGATCTAACCCTTACTATATAGAGAGAAATAGTTTTTTATATCTTCTTCCCTTAAATAAAATAAGAGATAGTGGTGTCTGTCCACTTGATCATGTTTCATTCATGGAAAGGGGATTGGCCATTTCAGAAGTAGATTAATTCCCCTGATACACTAAAAAACATTGCTTCCATATATAAATACTCGTAAAGTCAAGATGCATGCCACGTAAAATGCTAGATAGCATTCTGTGATGTCAGTAGATGAATAAATGAAGCCAGACAATACCTGTAAGAAGCTTCTATTTTGGGAATCTTCTCCAATTACTTGAGATCTCAAAGTTGTTTTCACTTACTGTGCTGTCTGGAAATTAATAATATATTAATTAACAAATAAAATAATAAAAATGAGTTTTATAGTATATCAAACATGTCAACCCACAAAGAGATGATAATTATTCCCAAAGAGGCTTGGTATTTAGAAATGCTTTATACAATAACCACTACAGAGCTAGTTGCACTGATAGAAATAAATGCTGTAGTATACACTGAGTATCCTCTAACTGCTTGTGTCAGTAGCAGCTTATGCAGAGATATTACTAGGATTATTCACAATATTCTCATGCATTATGAGAATTCATGATATTGCTAATGTTGCTGCTATTTTAAATGTATAATTGCATGGTGTTTCTTTTTCTTTTACTATAGTCACAGAATTGTGTAGCAATTATCATTTCAGAACATTTCCATCATTCCAGGAAGAAGCATCTTGCTTATTAGCAGTCACCCCTCATCATTCCCACCTCAACCCCATAGCCCTCAGCAAACATTAATCTATTTTCTGTCTCTGTTCATTGGCCTATTCAGGAAATTTAATATAAATGGAATTATTCAATATGTGGACTAGCTTCTTACATTTGCAGTGTTTCTAGTATCATTTGTGTTCTACATTATTCTGCTTCATTATTGGAGAATATTCTGTACTGTAGGAACGCCTATTGAGAGTGTTCATGAATCCCCTGCTTCATGGAAATCTGAGTTCTGTCCACATTTTAGTTATTGTAAATAATGCTGCTGGAGAAATTTCTGTGTAAGCCTTTGTGATATGTGTTCTCTCTTGTCTGGCATATAAATCAATGAGTGGAATTGTCAGGCCAAGGGTAAATAATGTTGTACTAAACTTTTGCAGTACTGATGAACTATTTTCTTAAATGGTTACACTGTTTCCATTCCCATGAATTATGTGTAGATTACTCTGATTTCTCTGCACCACTTGGCTTTTTAATTTAAGATATCTTAGGATCACTATATGGAGTAGTATCTCATGGTTTTGATTGTCACTTTCCTAATAGTTGGTATAGGCTTACCCTTATAGAATTAAAATATATGTGAAGGAGTTATTGTAAGCAAAAAAATAGAAATTATACAGTCCAAAAAGTTGGTTTGTGTATAAGCAACACTTTATTACTTTACCAGAATGGAGAGAAGCTATTCAGTTTAGTGGAGTTTCTGGTAATTATTGTGCACTAACCACATACCTCTGAAAATGCTTGTTGTCTTCTAGATATGGTTGTAACTATCTCCCACAATAATTCCATTTTTGAAAAGTGGAATTACTCTAAATAGATTTGAAATTTGAGTTGTACAGAGTTCATGAGCTTGCTCTAGATTGCACAGATAAATGTGGATAGTATATGAACAACAATTCAAATCCGTGCTCCTGGAGAGCACATGTACTTCACTGGTAAACTGACCTATTCCTAATTTCAAGTGACAATTACAGGTAGGAAAAAAAGCAAATTTTCTGCTTAGTATTGCACTTGGTTACTCACTTCATGAAAACTAAAGACCTAAAACTGTGAGCCTGTTGACTTGGGAATGACCATGTTCCCAAACTGGAATCTGGGATATACGAAAATGAGCATATTCATCCACTCATTCTCCAGCCTACACAGAGGGATGTGATTAAACCCAAATTTCCAAACATAAAATATTTTTGTACTGCTCAGTACTTATGCTAACTTTTTGAATTAAAAACCTATATTTGGAGGTTTGTTTGCTATAATTTAAATTGAAATTGTTTCTGGGTAGTAACCAATGAACTATGAAATTTCATTTCATATCAGTCTTCTCATTACACTAACAATGTTCCACATGCATTTATGGCTCGTCTTCCTACATGTCTGGGTACCTGTTCCCTATATCCAGCTACCTTACTGACCCAGAATGGTTGATGGTTTAATTCCAAGTGCAATGGGAATACTCATTTTGAAGGTTTCGACTTGTTTTTGTTCTCTAACAGAGTGTAAATACCAATGATGCTTTTGGTACTTCAAAAAAACCTAAGTGCACAAAAGACAAACTCCCTGAGCACACTCAATGTTCTTCACTAACCAGTAAGACAAGATTACGCTGCCAA
Organism: Ondatra zibethicus; assembly: GCA_004026605.1. Taxonomy (NCBI): domain Eukaryota; kingdom Metazoa; phylum Chordata; class Mammalia; order Rodentia; family Cricetidae; genus Ondatra; species Ondatra zibethicus. The sequence continues at coordinate 51,724 of PVIU01002371.1, read as the reverse complement.
CATTGCTTGGCTATGAGGGCCAAGGGAGATGAGTTCATTTCTTCTCTTTTGTATGTTGACTGGTTTGAGCTCTTAAATAGTTTTGTTCTGGTACCTATTACAATGGTAATCTCTATGTCTAGCAAGGAAGGGACTTTTGTTTGTTATATTTTTCTAGCAAGTTTTATTGTATACATGATTTAAATTCCTAGATTCTTTCATCTAATTTCTTCATGAATGCCATTCAACACCTCTGCTTAGTCAGTGGATACTTATTTTTGTCAGGTTTAAGTATTTTAGTGACTGTAAATAACATATGATATACTTTAAAAACTATTAAAAGTTTACGTTCTAAAAATTACCTGACTAAACCCTTTTAACAAACCAAGCATATTTCGAAATTAAAAATTTCTAGAGATCAAATAGATGCAGATGACTTAGAAGAAAAAAAAAGTTTGCTGCCCAATGATATAGACATGATGACCTGAGTTGAATCCTTGGAACCCACACATAAAGGTAGAAGAGAGATTTCTTTAGTAGTTCTATAGACAGCTCCAGTGTTGTACCAAGGCATGTGTGTTTGTCCCTCACATCACACAGGCACAAACACACACACACATGCACAAACACACACACATGCACAAACACACATACACAAACACACACAATACACAAAAAATGATAATAAATAAAATAAAATATTTTAATAAAAACAGCTTTATTGAAACATAGCCTCTTTGTAAAAGTATAGTCACTGTAGAATTATCAGAAAGATGTTAATAAAATAAATTACAATTTTAAAAAGATCTGCAAATTTTTAACTAGAGTTGAACTTGAAGTTTCTAGTTGTAAATAATGCTTATGTATTCTTTCTGTATTATTATTTTATTAACTATTGGTTAGCATATGCCCTGTCCCTTGTGTTTGATTCATTTCTTATGTTCCTATTGGTTTGAAGATAATTGTAAAATGAATGAATAGAAATGCCAATCCTATAAGATGTTCCTTAATAATTTACTGCCTTCAGTGGCATATAATATTCTCACTAGTAAGCATAAACACTGTCCAGTGTAAGGCAATGGCATGATTCCATGTCCTCTTCCTCAGCCATCAGACATTACTCATCAATCAATGTACTCTTTTCTAAACATTACCCCCAATTTTTCTCAGTGCTTACATTTGAGGTAGGCACAGCCAAAGACTGGATGATCTTGATTAAATTCTAGCCCAACTAGACAAGCTTTTACACATTTGGAGATAATATCTATAGTTAACATAGATATTGTACATTTAAATGAGCTTAGATTATTAAAGAAATTTAGGAATTCTGTTTGAAACCCTGTAGAACACATTTCTGACCATTTAATTCATTGGCATAGAATTGATGACAATGACTCAAATAGCTGGAACATGAATGAATAAAATAAATAAAAAAAAAATTATGAAGCTAAGATCCAGACCAGTGGATACTAACCCTAGGACTTAATAAGCAGCCACCAAGTAAGCTTTCATAGCCTCTCTCTCAATCCCAGCACTCCTCCAACAATCTATATTAGCATTTGACTTAATACATACCATCAAACCAAACATGACCTGACAAGGGGTGTTGCATATTTCCTTTCCTTATCTATGGGAGAATCAGGGCTGCTAGTTGGGGCTTCCTCGCATCTGAGAGAGCTCCAGGTAAAGAAGAAAGGCACTCGTTGGCCTCACTGTGCTTCTACTTAAAGAACTGTCTGAGCTGCCCAGGCCATGTCTAGACATGATGGAAAAGGATCCAAGAGGAATGACAACATCTATAGGCATAGTTTCAGTTTACAAGGTCAGCTGCCGGACATAAAAAGAAGGCATTCAGGGAAACTCGTGAATATGACTTCAGGGGAACATCAGCATAAGGCAAGCATGACTGCACAGTGGGTCCTTAAACAAGAAATCGGACTTGAACTAGAATCGGTGGAACATAAGCAGCATGGGCCAGACTCGATAACTAATAGATGTAATGATTGCAAAGAGAGAAGGAGCAACTGACAGCTCAAAGCCACCCTGGTATTGCCAGTTTGGTTTGGAATTGCTGAGATGGGCTGTTTCTCATAGGTAGGACATGGTGTTCTCCCATCACACATTATTTCATGGAACATCAGCATTGGACAGGGCTGTCCCACTACTATGATGAAGTTAAGACGAGCAAGCCTCCTTTATTTGTCTAAGCACAGACTAAAAACAAAGTCACCATGCAAACTACTAAGTCTCAGGTATCCTGTGGCATGGCTGATGTGAGTCACTGCTGCTTCTTTACCAATGCCAGCACACCCTCCAGAAAGAGATGATTTTACCACTACAGGTGAAGATTGGAAACTGAATCCTGAAGGCAGCAGCGCAGGTTGGCCCTCATAGGAGGTCTTCAGACCCAAGGGTCCCCATTCTCGTGAGTAGGTTAAAGCTGAATGTAAAATGGGTTACATCAGCCAAACTCAACTTGACTCGTGCTCTTGCTCTCATGCTCTTCTGCCTTCTGCCATGACTGATGCAAGAAGAGTCTTACTAGAGATGACCCCTCAGTCTCTTCAGAATCATGTGCCACATAGGGTCTGTTCATCATGGTCCATGGTACGAGCATAACACAGACTAAGACAGCATCCACTCCTTTAATAATCTTCATCTTCTGATGGTGTCCAATACAGAGAAAAGCTTTACTTTTTAAAACTCCCTCCAAAATCATGAACTCTTTCAAAAACCATCTGACATAACCCAGATCCTGTAGCAAGTTCACTCTGATACCACAATTCTGTCTGAGATATTGCTGAGTTCCCATGTTGAATATTTATTCTCCCTCACGCAGTGCCAAGTAGTAATTAAAGTTTTTCGATTGCCAGTGTGTTCATGGTGTTCTTTGATCACTGATGTGGGAAAGTTATTGGTTCAGTCTAAGATTCTTTTAAAGGACAGGATATACCAGACAGCACAGAGTTAAAGGCAGCTGTCAGCACAGCACTTTTATTGCTGACACTAAGGATGTCGGAGCAAACCCCAGTCCAGATACTAGCTATAAATTTCTATTTGATCATGGCCAAGTTAATTAGATGTGGTTAACTGTTACTCATTAATGTACTTGAACTACTCTACATTATTTGCTTCAAATAAATTTAGCCTTTGAACCATTTGAATGCATGAACAGGAAGGATGAGGTGGTACACACATGTAATATCAGCACTTGGGACAATCAAGCACTCAAGGTCACTCTTGGCTATCTACTAACTTCAAGGCTAGCCTGAGCTACCTAAGACTCTGTCTCAAAAATAATATGAATGCATAAAATAAATTAATAAAGTCTATGAAATTGTAGGTGTATGTGGTGGGGTAGGATAGACTATTTCTTCTGTTCTAATGTGCCTTGATTCCTATGTCCACAATGTATGTGTAATAAATATGATTTGGTTTGCTTTGACATTGGAGAGTATGCAAAACATGCTATAGGGGCTAGAGAGATGGCTCAGTGTTTAAGAACACTGGCTGTTCTTCCAGAGTTCGAGAGTTCAATTCTCAGCAACCACACTGTGGCTCATGACCATCTGTAATGAGATCTGATGCCCACTTCTGGCCTACAGGCATACATGCAGGCAGAACCCTGTATACATAATAAGTAATAAATAAGTGAAACATACTACATAGTACGATTGTAATGGCAATTTTAAAAAAACAAAGTAAGGTTGTAACGGCAATTACAAAAAGGGAAATGAAAGGCCAGGCTATCTAGAAACTGTGTTGCGTTTCATCCAATTGAACCCTTACTTTTACCTTCAAATTCTCTTGTTCAAAATCCCAGTGTTCCCATAATCCCATTTTCCATTTCTTTATTAAGGAACTGAATAAACAAAAAAATCTAAACTTATCTTGACCCATTTCCCTATGTTTACTTGTCTCACTGGAGCCATCAGTACATGCCCATCTGAATTTCTGTGAGGAGAGCAACCTGAAATCCTCATGACATCCCACGGGCTAGGCCATTCCTCCCTATTGCCCCTTCACTGATACTGTGTTGTGCTATACTTGAAAGGATGTGTCATAATCCTGGATCTTGCACTGCAGGATTCAAATTGTTCACTGAAATATCTTTCTCCTAAGATTCTTTTTCCCAGTTGAGCTACTGAGGCCTTCCAAATTTTAACCTGGCATTTTCCATATTCCTTTCAGTGAAACAGAAAATATTTGAAGAAAATATGGATTCATGTCAACCACAGATTTTTTTTTACTCAACAAATTTAGACTAAATTGCCAATATGACTTTCTTCATAAAGACAATAAGGTCATTTAAACTCAACCACAAATACTTTTTTAAATTTACAATATGAACTAAATGACAAACATAGCAAACAAATGAATAGAACAAGCTGGTGTTCAAGAAGCAACCTTCTTGACCTAAGAGTTCATAAATTCTTTAACTTTTTATTACATTGTTAATTATGTTGCTTTCATTTTGAGGGGGCAAACTTGTAGCCCTGAAAAGCAAGTGTGCACTTAACAAGGCTATTTTTATGACCCTCTGGATTTTCAGACTTTCTAAAATCCTCAAAGAAGAAAATAAAATGCTGCCTTTGGAATTCTTATGACCATATGCAATAATATCAATAGGATTTCATATCATACAGGTATCATGACCTACCTATGGTAAAAGGCTTAGGCCAGATTTCTCTCAGATGAACCCAGTGTTAGATAACCATGACCTGATACAGATGTGGACAGGCTGTCAAAACAGAACCAATTTTCTGTTTGAACTTCAAATTATAGTCTGAAAACACCATAAGCCACCAGAGCAAGACATGGTAGCAGTTTGTGTAACTACATTTGCAGTCCCATGTGTCCTAATATGAGTGTACAAAAGGCAGTTGCTTCTGTCACAGAAAGGAAAGCACACACTGTGTGATTCCATTTCTATGAGATCCCTGGAATAGGTACATAATTGCTAATAGGGAGCGATTATCTTTAAAATCCAGACTTTGTATTTTATCTGTGAACACTTTTTATCTTAGTTAGGGTTTCTATTACTATGAAGAGACATCGTGACCACAGCAAATAAGAACAATATTTGGTTGGGGCTGGCTGACAGTTTCAGGAGTTTTGTTGGTTGTCATTGTGGTGAGAAGCATTACAGTGCATAGGCAGATGTGATACTGGAGAAAGATCCCAGAGTTCTTTATCTGGATCAACAGGCAGCAAGAAGAAAGAATGACACTGGGCCTGGCTTGAGCTTCTAAAACCTCAAAGCCCACCCCCAGTGACATACTTCCTCCAACAAAGCCACATTTCCTAACAGTGCCTGTCACTATGAGCTTGTGGGGGGCATGTTTTATTCAAACTACCACAAAAAAAAGCCTAGAAAAATGCCTTTACTAACTTCATATCCATGACAGGTTATGGATCCAAAGTGGATATGAGCTAAGGAAAAGGGAAAAATAGAGCTAGGTAAGAATCTGGACTTCAAATGTGAACTGAGTGGAAATAGTCTGTGAGATGACACAGACATGTCACCTAGTGGGTAAGAAGGCACAAGTGCACAAGAGTGAACATGTAGAAGCATGGTGGGATGTGTTTCCCGTTCTGTTTGTATTCTGTGGGTTGTGACTACTCAACAAACTCATCACACACTCTTTCTCTATTTCAATATAAAATACCAAAAATGCATTTTAAATAATAAAGAAAATATTTAACTATAATGTTTTTAAATGGTGCCAAAGTTGACTGTGTCACATACAGAAATAAAAAACATGATGTTCCCAAGCCTCACATTATAGGCAGTTGAAATCAAGGCTATAGCACCACAGATGCATCTAACTTTAGGTGTGAAATTGGGAGTGGGGGCATGAAAAACCTACTGAGTATGTGCTAAACATGTTGAGCCACTTTTTAGCCTTCCAAATAATGCACTATAGAAAATGGCTCACAAAGTATTTGCATTATAATAGGTATGATGAGTACTCTAGAGGTGATTTAACACACGCAGGAAGATGAGTAGATGCAAGGTGCAAATTCTTTATCGAGGAACTTCAACAATCATGGATGATCCTTGAGCCTGTCTTTCTGCACATACCCAATGTCCTCTAACTGTGTTAACACTGTGTGTTCTGACATCCAGGTATGATTAAGAAAATGAGGTGATTTCCTTTGTAATTTTAAACATGAAATCTGCCTTCTATAACCCATTTGATGTTCATGTTTCGTAATTAGAGAACATTATAGCATTCTAAAGTCAAAGAATATTTCTTGATAGAAAAGAAGATTCAAGGAGAAAAGTTGAATTACCTAGGACAAACTGATATCCATCATATTATTAAACAAAACAATGACCAACAGATTCTGCTACCTCATTGGAAAAAATAGTACATATAAATAATGAAAACCCTCAAGCTACTGGAAGACCTTAAACTGGGTTCATAACACTGAATGCAAATAAATTCACAAACCTAATTCTTAAAGACATAATCTGTATCTATCCAGGATGAACACAGGTCTTGCTGATTTACCGAAAGACACCATAGCCTACCACTATAAGTCAAGGAAGTTAGTGTGATTTCTTTGTGGATTCAACAAAAGCAGTAGACATTCATCAAGAGTGTCAGTAGCCTCTATTCTCAGAAATTCCATCCATTGTTTTTTGGCTTCATGAGACTCCTTATTTGAATGATATTTAGTACAAAGATAGTTTTAAATGTCCAGCTGAGAATGTCTACTAATTAATTTTTTTCTTTTACAATAATTAAAGACCTTTAGAAGTCATGATTTCTTCTTTTTAATTAGATGCAATGATTGGGAGGTATTTTACAATGCATAGCACTTTGCTCTAATTGCTTCCATTCCTCACTTCCTTTAATTAATTTCTATGAAATGATAAAGCAGTATTTGCCTTTGGGCCTTTGAAAAAGTGTGTGAAAGCATTTCTGCTCTTGTAAAAGACACATCAGCATCTGGAACTGCTGCTACTCAACTGGCTTTGACCAAGAACAGTATTGAGACAAGAAGCAAGAAAAACAACTGTACATAGTAGAAATATTTTCATCATATCTTTTCCTTATTATCTTTAGTGCCCTCTTCATTGTGACTTTACTTGATGATCTGAGCATTTGACAGGTAAAGATTTACAAAGTGTTTTAATGGCTTCTATCACTTTGCATAATATTTAATATCTTGTACCACTTCTCCACAGTGTTTTGAGACCAACTTACCAACTTGTAGGCTTTTGACTCAGTACTTTAAAATACCACAGAATCCAGCCCATGCTTTGACCATCACTATCAGTCCTTTACCACTACACAGATGATAATTTGGGTGCCTAAGCTGCCTCAGAGCAGTGACTCCTTCTATTTACTGTTTCTTTCTCAATTTCAACAGGAGTCTCTGGTAAATTTTCCCATAGAATTTCAAATTTACACATCTAGCACACCTGTATTCTACCACTGCTTAAGAGGAGACATGTGTTTGAGCTGTTTGGTAAGACCATTGTTTTAAAATGACATGCTAAGAGAAATAGCAACAACTGAAAATACCCTATGTAATGATTACATGGACAACTAACTCAACAAAATCTGTCTCCATTTTGATACCATTTTTTATTTTTCTTATTTCTTATTTTCTCATTTTTACTCTTATTTATCCTTGTATTACAATGTGCATGCTTTATTCATGTGTACCTTGTCATTTTAACTACATTGAATATTTCTCAATAAAGGAACATCTGTGTCTCTGTCTACCACTGGGGTGGTCATGAAATGCTTGATCAAAGACAAACAGATAAATTAAATAGTTTATGGATACTATTTAAGTACAGGATTACAAAGTAAAAATCCCTTTCAAAATATATGAATACTATAAAATCTCAGTTATTTGTTTATCACATTTGAGAGACCTTCTTAGTGGCATGTAAAATTATTTTTTCCATATTTGAATTCTTGCTGATTCAAGTGCATTCTTCAAACCAGGAGCATCCATATTCCCTAGGATCTGTTACCAGAGACAAAGTTTTCACTGCAGTCAAGCTGGCTGAATTATACAGTGTATTTTAGAGAAAGGTCTAGGAGATTAATAAACACATTAAAATTTTAATCCTAGGGTCTTCTACCAAAACTATCAATACCACACCAATATCTCAACCAGTACCATGATCATTACAATTGCATTTCTGTCACCACCAACATCACCATAATCATCACCACTACCACCACCTTCTTTATTTATTGGTTGTGAATATATGCTACAAATCCATACACATTATGAAATCCTATGAGGTAGATATTACTTTATTAACAACTTATCTGATAAAATATAGTAGTTAATATGGATAATTGAGTCTGCCATACAATTTAACTTGGGCTTGAAAAATGTCTTCACATCTGTATTCTAATGACTTTCACTTGAAGCTGAGCATCAAGTCAATAACAGAAATGATCATTTTGAGAGAAGAATACAGCCAAATAACAGAAGTTGACTTTGCAACATTATCTTTTGAAGTATAGCTTATTTTTTGTTTTTTATTAAATTTATTCTATTTATTTTTTTGCTTGCTTGCTTATTTATTTATTTTATAGACCATCTGCAGTTTCCTCTCCCTCCTCTCCTCCCAATCCCTTCTCTTCAACCACCCTCTGTTCCTAGGCCCCAGTCCACTCCTGTTCCTACTCCCCAATCCACTCCTCCATTTCTATTTAGGAAAGGGAAGATCCCCCATGAGCATCAACAAAACATGGCATATCAAGTTGCAGTAAGATTAAGCACCTTCATGTATTAAAGCTGGGCAAGATGGCCCAGTATGAGGAGTAGGGTCCCAAAAGCCTGTAAAAGAGTCCCTGCTCCCACTGTTAGGAGTCCCACAAGAGAAACAAGCAACACAGCTGTAACATGTATGCAGAGTGCTTAGGACAGTCCCATGCAAGCTCTCTGTCAATTCAGTCTCTGCTCACCCTTGTGATCCCAGGTTTGTTGATTCTGTGAGGTGTTTTGTTTCCTTTGTTTGGTTTGGTTTGTTTTATTGTGCTGTCCTTGACCCCTCTGATTCTTACAATCCTTTCTCTTTCTATTCTGCAGGATTCCCGAACTCCACCTAATGTGTGTCTGTGGATTTGCATCTATTTCATCAGTTGCTGGATGATGCTTCCCAGATGACAACTGAGCTAGACACCAATCTGTTCACGGGAGGCAGCCAGTTCAGGCTGCATAACTGCTATTGCTAGGAGTTGAAGTTGGTGTCTTCCTTGTAGATTTCTGGGAGATTCCCTTGTACCAGGTTTTTACTTGACCTGGAAATGCCCCCCTTTCAATTAGTCTCTTTCAATACTCTCCACTTCCATCTCCCCGCAACCTGATTGTTTGTGTTCCCATCCCAACACCCCCTCAGTCCACTCAAATAGCCCTTCTAGTTCCCATTCCTGGGGAGATTTGGGGATCTTGAGATTTGATTTCGTGTGTGTGGAAGTCAGGATCAACTTTTAGGAGCAGGTCTCCTCTTTCTACCATTCGGGTTGCGGGGCTGAGCTGAGACTGTCAGGTTTAGCAGCTGACCACTTTACCTGCTGGTCCCTCTGTACAGCCATGTTTTTGAGTTTTTAATAAATTCACAGCTGTATGGGTAAAAATCTTCAAAAGAAAAATACGTGAGGTTTTTGCACGGAGCAGGCACATATGCCAATGTTTGCACATGCATATGAACATCAGCTTCAGGGATAGCTCCTCGTCACTGGATCCCATGACTCAGAATTTCGGGTTAAGATTGCTTGCCACTGAGCTACAGAGACCCTCCTATATCCCTTCCCCAGGGCTGGGTTGCAGACACACTTTGTAGACCGCACATAGATTTTTTTAGGCAAGTTTAAGGATTTGAACTCAGACCCTCATGTGTGCACATCAAGACATCAAGCACTTTATTGCCTGAACCATCTCCACACACCCTAAATATTTGTTTTTAGTAATCTAAGGGTCAGCTTCAATTTTGAAAGCTAAATAAATTCTGCAGATCTATTTGAAGGCGAAATCTAAAACAGTTGAGAAACATTGGACTTAGAAATCAGTTGGTGTGCTGGCTAGTTTTCTGTCAACTTGATACAAGCTAGAGTTATCTGAAGTAAGAGAACTTCATTTGAGAAAATGCCTCCATAAAATTGGGTTATTGGCAGGGCCGTAGGGCATTTTCTTAATTAGCTATAAATGCAGGAGGGTCAGCCCATTTTGGATAGTGAGACTCATGGACTGGTGGTTCTGAGTGCCGTGAGAAACCAGGTTGAGCAAACCATGAGGAGCAAGTCAGTAAGCAGCACCCCTCCATGGCCTTTGCAGCAGCGCCTGTCTCCAAGTTTCTGCCCTGTTTGATTTCCTTCCCTGACCTCCTTCAATGATGGACTATGATATGGAAGTGTAAGCCAAGTAAACCCTTTCCTCCCCAGGTTGCTTCAGTTATGGTATTTATCACAACAATCATATCCTAACTAAGACAGCTGGTTTAGTTTTTGTATACATATTCATTTGTGTGAACTTGGCCATGTTACTTCCTCTTACCATTGATGTCCATCTCTACAACCTAAGAAAAATAATTCTCACTTGTGTAACACTGTGAATGATAACTTAGAGAGTGTGCATAAGAAGCATTCTTTGAAAACTTATGTGACAGTTTGAGTGGGAAAGATTTCCATGGGGTCATATATTTAAATACTCAGTCCCTGTTAGTAAAACTGCTTGAGGAGGATTAGGATGTGTGGCCTTGTGAGAGAAGATGTGCCAATAAGGGTGGGCTTGGAGGTTTCTAAAGCCTCTTGTGATTCCCCATCTGCACTCTCTACTTGTAAGTCAAGCATATACCGTACTTTGATCATTTATACCCCTATTACCTTCCATCTCCTTGATCTCCTTCCTTTTCCCTAACAGTCCTACTTCTATTTTAATGCCCATTTTCCCCGAGATTACACATAGAAGTGAAGGCATGTAGCACTTGTCTTTCTTAGCCAGTACTGTTTCGTTTAGCATGATCGCTTATTCCATCCATTTCTTTCAAATGATAGTGTTTCATTTTCCTTTGTAGCTAAATAGAACTTCACTTTGTATACACACCACATTTTATCCATTCATGTATCTTCTGATACATATATCTTTTATTATATGACTTAGCTATCAATGATAGTGTTGCTATTGGTATGAGCATACAGCTTTGATTCTGGAGGTATGTGGACATTTGAACCACTTGGGAGAAGTATCTGTTCAATTCACATATCATCTATTTGGTGATTTGATCACTTAGTATTTGGGTGTCTTTATTTTCAGTTCTTTATGTATTCTAGCTATTAATCATCTACCAGAAATCATTCATTTCTCCCAGTGCTAGGATTAAAGGCGTGCGCCACCACTGCCCAGCAATATTTTCAAATCTTAATTTTCAATTCGTTATCTACCTTAAGTTGAATTTGTGTCAGGATAAGAGTGACTGATTTTCTACTCCTGCAAGTGGATAGTTTACCCTATATTTTTATATTCAATTAATTCTGTCAATTAGTAAACATAGAATGTCTTCCACTTCCTAATGTCATCTTTATTTCTTTCTTCAATGTTCTATACAAGTCATTATCCTCTTCAGCTAAGTATATTCTTGTATAATTTTTTGAGGTTATTTTGGATGGAGTTATTTTTGTTATTTCTTCTCCATTGTTTGGCATTAGTTATATAGAAAAGCTGCTGGATTTGTTATGTTGTTTATCCTGCTATTGTACTAAAAGTGTTTACAGATCTAGGTATTCTGGAAGGGGCTTTAGGATTCTTAAAATATAAGATAATACCATATGTAAATGGTGAGAATTTGGCTTCTTCTTTTCCTATTTGTGACCATTTATTTATTCCTTATTGCTCTGGATATTACAATTAATGTATTTATACAAATGTTTATGTGGATACATTCATCTCACTCCTGATTTAAGAGGAAATGCCTTCAGTTTTTCCCACTCAAAACAATGGCTATTGGCCTGTCATATATAATTTTTATAGTATTACAGTAGGATCCTTTAATTACTAGCTTCTCGGAGTCTCCTTTTATGAATTTATATTGCATTTTAGTGATCCATTGAGATAATCGTGTGCATTTTTTTGGTCATGGACTTTCCCAGGCCACGGTTTTAAAAATGTACCTTAAGATAAGCACGTTGGTCAGTAATGAGGTGATCTCAAAGTACTGCCTTATCAATTTTATTAAATGAAGGGTCACATGGATTACTGAGCTAAAGATTCCTGTTAGCCTCATCTTGATTATGCATTTAGTTTAGTGTCCCCTTGTGATAAAACTTAGAAAATGAAGAGATGTGGGTATCTTCACTGAAACCTTGCTAGTCTTACAGTGAGCAGAGAAACTGATCCATCTAGTATAACTCCCTTGGGTTTGTGCTACAGTAACAGCATGCCAGAAATTAGGTCATTTAAAAACAACATAAACGGACTTTTTACACTTATAGAGACTGGCAAATCCAAGATAGAGACATTCATAGATTCGCTGTCTGGTAACTGAAGTTCTTTATTTCTAAGATGGCTCTTTTTTTACTGTGTCCTCCAAAGGGACACCGGGTCCTCACACACCAGAGAAAGCAAAAGGCTAAGGGCTAAACTAGCTCCTGCCATCGTCTTTATAAGACAGTAACACTGCGAATGAGGTGGTGCCCTTTGGCCTAACAAGCTCCTCAGTGTCCCACCTCTTTTTTTTTTTCCACAGACATAAAGGTTTTATTTTTTATTTTTCTTTCATTCAAAAATTTACACTTCCTCCCCTTCTCGAAGTCTCCTCCCACTCCCCCACTAACCCTCCTCCCTCCCCCTGCATCCTTAAGAGAGGGCAGGGTACCTTGCCCTGTGGGAAGTCCAAGGCCCTCCCCCCTCCATCCAGGCCTAGGAAGGTGTGCATCCAAATAGACTAGGGACCCAAAAAGCCAATACAAGCAGAAGAGAGAGGTCCCAGTGCCATTATCGACGGCTTCCCATTGGCAGCCATATTCAGAGAGTCTGGTTTGATCACATGCTCCTTCAGTCCCTGTGAACTCCCATTAGATCAGGCATACTGTCTCAGTGGGTGGACCAGCCCCTCGTGGTCCTGACTTCCTTGCTTATCTTCTCCCACCTTCTGCTCTTCAACTGGACCTTGGGAGTTCAGTCCATTGCTCTGATGTGGATGCCGGTCTCTGTCTCTATCTCCATCCATCGGACGAAATTTCTATGGTGATAATCAAGATATTCATCAATGTGACTATGGGACAAGGCAGTTCAGACACCCTCTCCTCTGCTGCCTAAGTACCTAGCTGGGAACATCCCCATAGACCTGGGATCGCCTCTAGAGACAAGTCTCTTGTCAATCCTAAAATGACTCCCTTAATGTAGATATTTTATTCCCTTCTTCAATATCCTCCCTTCCTACATCTCCACCCTCTCACTCCCCAAAACTCTCCCAATCTTTCCCTTCTCCCTTCTCCTACCCCCTCTCCTCTTCCCCCACACCCACCCCTATACCCACCCCCGTGCTCCCAACTTTTGCCCGACGATCTTGTTTGCTTCCAATTTCCAGAAGGATCTGTATATGTTTTTCCTTGGGTTCACCTTGCTATTTGTCTTCTCTAGGCTTGTGATTAACAAAGGCTTAATGTCCTTTGTTTATGGCTAGAGTCCACTAATGAGTGAGTACATACCATAATCATGTTTTGGGGTTTGGGTTATCTCACTAAGGATAGTGTTTTCTATTTCCATCCATTTACATGCAAAATTCAATATGTCATTGTTTTTACCGCTGAGTAGTACTCTAATGTGTATATATTCCACACTTTCTTGATCCATTCTTCCATTGAGGGGCACCTAGGTTTTTTCCAGGTTCTGGCTATTACAAATAATGCTGCTATGAACATATGACACAAATTCTTTTGTAATATGATTGGGCACCTCTTGGGTATATTCCCAAGAGTGGTATTGCTGGATCCTGAGATAGGTTGATTCCCAGTTTCCTGAGAAACCACCACACTGATTTCCAAAGAGGTTGCACAAGTTTGCATTCCGACCAGCAATGGATGAAAGTTCCCCTTATCCACATCCTCTCCAACATAGGCTATCATTGTCATTTTTGATTTTAGCCATTCTGACAGGTATAAGATGGTATCTCAAAGTTCTTTCCCTGATCGCTAAGGAAGTGGAACATGACCTTAAGTATCTTTTGGCCATTTGAACTTCTTCTGTTGAGAATTCTCTATTCAGACCATTACCCCTATTTTTAATTGGGTTATTTGGAATTTTAATGTCTAGTTTCTTGAGCTCTTTGTATATTTTGGAGATCAGACCTTTGTCTGATGTGGGGTTAGTGAAGATCTTCTCCCATTCAGTAGGATGACATTTTGTCTTAATAACCGTGTCCTTTGCTTTACAGAAGCTTCTCAGTTTCAGGAGATCTCATTTATTCATTGTTGCTCTTATTGTCTGTGCCACTGGGGTTTTACATAGGAAGTGGTCTCCTGTGCCCATGTATTGCAGGCTACTTCCCACTTTCTTTTCTATCAGGTTCATTGTGGTCAGATTTATTTATATTGAGGTCTTTACTCCATTTGGACTTGAGTTTTGCGCATGGTGATAGATAAGGGTCTAATTTCATTCTCCTACAGGTTGACATCCAGTTATGCCAGCACCATGTGTTAAAGATGCTTTCTTTCTTCCCTTGTATAATTTTAGCTTTTTGTCAAATATGAGGTGTTCATAGGTTTGTGGATTAATATCCAGGTCTTCGATTCCATTCCATTGGTCAACGTCTCTGTTTTTATGGCAATACCAAGCTGTTTTCATTACTATAGCTCTGTAATAGAGTTTGAAGTCAGGGATGGTAATGCCTCTGGAAGTTCCTTTATTGTATTGGATTGTTTTGGCTATCCTGGGCTTTTTGTTTTCCCATATAAAGTTAGTTATTGTTCTCTCAAGTTCTATGAAGAATTTTGTTGGGATTTTGATGGGGATTGCATTGAATCTATAGATTGCCTTTGGTAGAATTGTCATTTTTACTATATTGATCCTACCAATCCAGGAGCATGGGAGATCCTTCCATTTTCTGGTATCCTCTTTGATTTCTTTCTCAAAGACTTAAAGTTATTGTCAAATAAATCTTTTACTTCCTTGGTTAGTGTTACCCCAAGATACTTTATGCTATTTGTGGCTATCGTGAAAGGTAATCTTTCTCTGATTTCCCTCTCTGTTTCTTTATCCTTTGTGTATAGGAGGGCTACTGATTTTTTTGAGTTGATCTTGCATCCTGCCACATCACTGAAGGTATTTATCAGCTGTAGAAGTTTTTTGGTAGAGTTTTTTGGGGTCACTTATCTACACTATCATATCATCTGCAAATAACAAAAGTTTGACTTCTCCTTTTCTAATTTGAATCCCCATGATCTCCTTATATTGTCTTATAGCTATTGCTAGAACTTCAAGCACTATATTGAAGAGATATGGCGAGAGTGGACAGCCTTGTCTTGTTCCTGATTTCAGTGGAATGACTTTGAGTCTCTCTCCATTTAATTTGATGTTAGCTGTCGGCTTGCTGTATATTGCTTTTATTATATTTAGATATGAACCTTGTATCCCTAATCTCTCCAAGACCTTTATCATAAAGGGGTGTTGAATTTTGTCAAATGCTTTTTCAGTATCTAATGAAATGGTCATATGGTTTTTTTCTTTCAGTTTATTTATATGATGGATTACATTGATAGATTTTCATATGTTGAACCAGCCCTGCATCTCTGGGATGAAACCTACTTGATCATAATGGATAATTTTTTGATGTGTTCTTGGATTCAGTTTGCTAGTATTTTATTGAGAATTTTTGGATCGATGTTCATGAGTGAGATTGGTCTGTAATTCTCTTTCTTGGTTGCGTCCCTGTGTGGTTTTGGTATCAGGGTAATTGTAGCTTCATAAAATGAGTTTAGCAATGACCCTTCTGTTTCTATTAAGTGAAACACCTTAAGGAGTATAGGTATTAGCTCTTCTTGGAAGTTCTGGTAGAATTCTTCATTAAAACCATCTGGTCCTGGGCTTTTTTTGGTTGGGAGGTTTTTGATGACAGCTTCTATATTCTAACGACTTATAGGTCTATTTAAACTGTTCACCTGGTCTTGATTTAATTTAGGTATGTGGTATTTATCTAAAAACTGTCCATCTCTTGTACATTTTCCAATTTTGTGGCATACAGGCTTTTGTAGTAAGACCTAATGATTCTCTGAATTTCCTCAGTGTCTGTTGTTATGTCCCCCTTTTCATTTCTGATCTTGTTAATTTGAGTGTTCTCTCTCTGTCTTTTGATTAGTTTGGATAGGGGTTTGTCGATCTTGTTGATTTTCTCAAGGAACCAGCTCTTTGTTTCATTGATTCTTTGGATTGTTTTCTGTGTCTCTGTTTTGTTGATTTCAGCCCTCAGTTTGGTTATTTCCAGTCTTCTACTCCTCCCGGGTAAGTCTGCTTCTTTGTTTTCTAGAGCTTTCAGGTGTGCTGTTAAGTCACTAATGTGTGATTTCTCTCTTTTCTTTATATGGGCACTAAGTGCTATGAACTTTCCTCTTAGCACTGCTTTCATAGTGTCCCATAGGTTTGGGTATGTTGTGTCTTTATTTTCGTTGAATTCAAGGAAGGCTTTAATTTCTTTCTTTATTTCTTCCTTGACCCAGGAGGAGTGGTTCAGAAGTTGACTGTTCAGTTTCCATGAGTGTGTAGGCTTTCTGGGGGTGGAATTGTTGTTACATTCTAACTTTACTCCATGGTGGTCCGACAAGACACAGGTGGTTACTCCAACTTTTTTGTATTTGTGGATGTTTGCTTTGTTACCGAGTATGTGATCAATTTTCTAGAAGGTTCCATGAGATGCTGAGAAGAAGGAATATTCTTTCCTGTTAGGGTGGAGTGTTCTATAGATGTCTATTAAGTCCATTCGATTCATTACATCTGTTAGTTCTTGTATTTCTCTGTTAATTTTCTGTCTTGTTGACCTGTCCATTGGTGAGAGAAGAGTGTTGAAATCTCCTACTATTAGTGTGTGGGGTTTGATGTGTGCTTTGAGTTCTAGTAATGTTTCTTTTACATATGTGACTGTTTTTATTTAGGGGCATATATATTAAGGATTGAGACCCCATCCTGATGGATTATTCCTGTTATGAGTAGGAAGTGTCCATCTCCATCTCTTCTGATTGATTTTAGTTTGAAGTCAATTTTGTTAGATATTAGTATAGCCACACCTGCTTGTTTCTTAGGGCTGTTTGATTGAAAAACCTTTTCCCAACCCTTTACTCTGAGATAATATCTGTCTTTGTGGTTGAGTTGTGTTTCTTGTAAACAGCAGAATGTTGGATCCTGTTTTTGTATCCATTCTCTTAACCTGTGCCTTTTTATAGGTGAATTGAGTCCTTTGATATTAAGTGATATTAATGACCAGTGGTTGTTAACTCCGGTTTTTTGTTTTGTTTTGTTTTGTTTTTGTTGGTAGAGTTTATGTGTTTTCCTTCTTTGAGTTGTGCTGGTGTAGGATTTTAGATGTCTGCGTTATTATGGGTGTTGTTTGCTTCCTTTTGTTGTGGTTTTCTTTCTAGTACTTTCTGTAAGGCTGGGTTTGTGGCTACGTACTGCTTAAATTTGCTTTTATCCTGGAATATCTTGTTTCTCCATCGATGGTGATAGAAAGCTTTGCTGGGTATAGTAGTCTGGGCTTGCATCCATGGTCTCTTAGTGTCTGCAGCACATCTATCCAAGTTTTCTGGCTTTCATGGTTTCCATAGAGAAGTCAGGTGTAATTCTGATGGGTTTACCTTTATATGTTACTTGCCCTTTTTCCTTTGCCGCTCTTAATATTCTTTTTTTATTCTGTATGTTTTGTGTTTTAATTATTATATGGCGAGGGGATGTTTTCTTTTGATTCAGTCTATTTGATGTTCTGTATGCTTCTTGTACCTTCATAGGAATATCCTTCTTTAGGTTGGGAAATTTTTGTTCTATACTTTTGTTGAATATATTTTCTGGGCCTTTGAGCTGTAATTCTTCTCCTTCTTCTACCCCTATTATTCTTAGATTTGGTCTTTTCATGGTGTCCCAGATTTCCTGGATGTTTTGTGTTAAGAATTTGTTTGATTTGTCATTTTCTTTGATCAATGAGTTTATTTTCTCCATTGTATATTCAGCATCTGAGATTCTTTCTTCTATCTCTTGTATTCTGTTGGTTATACTTGTCTCAGTAGTTCCTATTCATTTACCCAGATTTTCCATATCCAGCTATCCCTTGGTTTGTGTTTTCTTCATTGCCTCCATTTAAGTTTTCAAGTCTTGAACTGTTTCCATTACCTGTTTGATTGCTTTTTCTTGGTTTTCTAGTGTATCTTTGAGGGATTTATTCATTTCTTCTTAACTTTTTGTTAGTCTTCTCATCCATTTCTTTAAAGGACTTTTTCACATCCTCTTTAATGGTCTCTATCACTTTCATAATGTTACGTTTAAAGTCAATTTCTTCTACTTCTTCTGGGTTAGGTTGTTCAAGTCTTCCTGTTGCATATTCGCTGGATCTTGGTGTTATGTTGCTTTTCAGGTTGTTGGAGGAATTCTTGCATTGGCGCCTGCCCATCTCTTTCTTCTAACGTGGTCAGGAGAGTCTCAGTGGCTTGGTCCAATTTTTGTTGTGGCTAACTGTGTACTTGGGGATTTTTCTTGTTCTGCCCTCTCTTAGGTCTCCTTAGCACTAGAGTTGGCTCTCAGATCCCCTCATCCCTAAAGTAGGATTTGGTGGTGGATCTAAGGACCCCCTCGGAATGTATCTGCTGGTACTGGATCAGGGACACTTGCTGGCCAAGAACCTCGAAGACAAAAGGACGGGCTTGGTAGAAGAAGCCGGCTCTGTGGAACAAAGGAACCCCTGCGGCCTTGTACTCACCACTTTTTCCCCAGAGCCTCAGCCCCAAAGCAGGCTGAGTTCAGGGATCCTAGGACCCCACAGATGGAAAGGGGTGCTTGGGGGCAAGCTGGCGTGGGATAAGCAGAAAAGCCAGTGAGGGGGGAAGCCCCACTGAATGGCCAGATAGTTTGGGGATTGGAGGGCACCTGTATTCCCTTCCCAGGGCATCTGGGTGGCTGGGCAGGGACCCACTTACCCCTCCAGATGGATCTGCTGGTACTCCTCTTTTTTTAAATTTAAGTTGCTGTTTTATGTGTATTACTGTTTGTATGTTTGTATGTGCACACATATGTGCAATGCCATGAATAGAAACCAGAAGAGAAGTGTCGGATCCCCTGGGATTGAAGTTATAGATGGTTGTGAGCCACTATATGTGCTTGGAATTGAACCCACATCCTCTGTAAGAAAAAACAGTGCTTTTAACCACTAACCATTAGTCCAGCTTGTGTCCTACCTCTGAATACTTGTATACTGGGAGACATTTAAACATGAGTTTTAAAGAGAATATATACATTCCAGCCATAGCAGAACCCACACTCTATTTTAATAGCATATACTATATGATGACCATTTTTTTCTCATCTAGAATAGTATCAGTCTCAATCTTATTTGTTGGTTTTTTAAAAAGATAAATATTATTTGGGTCATTGCCCACAGTTTTGTGTATGCTTGCTTGATGTGCTTTCGCATGTCCTAGCTGTAAAGAGCTGAGAGCTTTCAAGTGCCTTCAAGGCCTTGTCAAATCATAATTCTCCCAGACATTGTCTCCATTAACTAATGGCCTCCCCATTGATCTGAGCTTTCACAGTCTTCTGCAATTGTCTATAAAATGATATTCCTGTCCTTAATGTTAACACTCACTAAATCCACACACCACGCTACCTTCAACTCTCCTCTTCCCCAATACATGCATCAGTGGATTCTGTTTTCAAAAATGCTATTGCTTCTTTATCATCTGTAATAGTAGCAGTGGTAGCTAACATTTTCCCACACAGATTCAGTGCTGTGCAATGCTAAACTTTGCACATATGAAGTAATTTATTAATTTAAGGTTCAAATGTGGTAAGAATTAACCTCACACATACCTTGTCAATTAGTTTCAGAGAGACCTCACAAATGGCTAAGAGTCACAAGGTCTAGAATTCAATTTTGCCTCATTTCAGACTCATCTACCCACCTCTCTTTGGTCATTGTCTACAGGAAAACTAGTAAGGCTTTTACTCTGTAATCTAATACTCTCCATACAATACCTTGCCATCATCCCAGCTGGGTCTCCTATAAGGTGACTGCAATTTAGAGATATATATCCCATTAACCGTGAATATGTCTTGTGTTTATATTACTAATATGCTAACATGTTTTAAAATGGAACTTCTATCTTCTTGCCCTTAATGTTATTTCTCCCACTATGAATGTTCAAATGGTCTATGACCCTTGGATGCCAAGACCTGTGTAGTAGCATTTCATTTGTATTTTAATAAATATAGCTTGCTTGAGGATCAGAAAAGTAAAATAGCCACACTGGCCAGCCTTATAGACCAGGCAACAATGACACACACCTTTAATCCCAGTAGCCACACTAGTTTACCATAGAAACCAGGTGGTACGTGCCTTTAATCCCAGCCCTAAAGAGGAATATAAAATGGGAGGAGACAACTCACAGGCACAGCCTCATTCTGAGATTCCTGGAGGCAGGATCGCCATTTCAGATTGAGATAGAGGCGAGAGCCTGTGTCTGACTGTTTTGCTTTTCTGACCTTCAGGTTGAATCCCAATTTTTGTCTCTGAGTTTTATTAATTGTGTTTCAGATTTTCTGAGACTTTCGGTCAAAATTAAGCTCCCTTTATTCCACGTTCTAGGTTTTCTTAACAAAACGCTGAAGGTTGGTGTTGTAAGATTCCTGAAAGCACAATGTCCCATAGCAGCTCTTTCAGATAAGCACATGTAGCTCTGTCTTCTCACATCTTTAATTTCTATCCTTAAAGTGGATAAACAGAGTTTAGCAGTTAGAATTTAACCTTAATGTTATTGTATAAATTAGAAAAGGAAAATAAAACTGTAATATTTTTATCTCCTTCCTAACATTAAAATACAGCAAAATTTGACATTTGATAGAGCTTCTATTGACACTTTATAGACTTATTTTCAAGGCCATGAAACTTTACTGGGAGATTTTTTTCCCTCAAAGTGGAGAAATTTGTTTTGTTTGTTTCTTTTCCTTAACTAGAAGGCTGAAGAACAAACTAGAACATAGAAAGAGAAAACTATTTCCGTAACACCTTCCCAGATGAACTACTTGATAGTGAACCAGTATATGTTCAGGACCTTTGTAACTTTATAAAAGCCACAAGGACCCAGTTGCTTTTGATTTATAATAGAAACAAGGTCATCCTCCGTAATAAAAAACAAGGAAAACAAGGTCTACATTTTCAGACCCTGAGATGCAATTTGTCATGAAGATCAATGACAGTTTTCCTCTCTAGAGAGATTAACTGCCCCTTCCTGCTGTAAAATTATTTTCTTAGGCTTTGTGTTGATGCTTAAAACTATTCTAGAGCTATAAGAAATAGAATGTTTCAATAAGCTAAAAGCAAATAATTGAATCTTCATTTATATAAATGTTGTCTTCCAAGCAAAATATATTCTATAAGTCTAGTTCTCAAACAACGAGGGCTATGTGAGAAAGCAACCTGCATCACTGGTTTGCTGTTGGGACCAGAAAATTGGAGGTGTACTGAGGGTCATCGAAGATATCACAAGGCAAGGGAGAAAACCAGAAATATTTGGGAAGTCACTTTGGGGAGTATAAAGAAGGTGAAACATGGAACAGAAATCCCTGCTGACCTCAAGACATTATAGAGTAAAAAGGAGACAGAGAAAATATGAATATAAGGCCCAGCAAGAAAGATGTCCTCAGCATCTCACATTGGTACAGTGTTTCAGACTTCTTCACCTTTTAGGAACCAGGAAAACAACTATTTTGTCACTTATCACTGAGAAAAAAATGTTTAGCTCCCCCAAGTCATTTGGTCATCACCCCACATGAGAAAGTTTCCCTGCTACTCTATAACTTTGTATGATCACCACACAAAACTATAAACATATGAATTTTAGATTCTTTTTTCTAAATCTATGAATTATGATGTCAGAATTTTGATAGCTTAATTTGGTAGCATAGCCATTTCACAAGACTAATTCTGCCAACCTCTGAGTACAAAAGTTCTTTCCATCACCTAGTATCTTCTTCAGTTTCCTTTTTCAATATCTTGAAGTTCTCATTGTAGAAGTTTTCATTAGTAATTTTGCTCTAAAGCCTGCAGTTCTCTTTAATAAACCAGCTATTTCTCAACTTCGTTTGAACTTTAATCACTTATAAAAACAACTTTAATAACTTGACACTTAAGAAACAGGGAGGAATGTCATACATCTGTAATTTCAGCCTTTGGAATGCAGATACAGAAGAATTGCTACAGCTTGAGACTGCCATAAGAACAGGAAGACAGACTGATTGAACAAAACAGAGGAACTGGAAGTAAACTGAAAAAGTAATGACTACCTAATTTTTTACAGAAGGAGCAAAGTATACTATGGCATAAAGATACCCTACTCAACAAATACTGCTGGAAACACTGGAAATACATCTACAGATGAATAAGATTAGATTCCTGTCTTTCACTTTGTGCAAAGGTTGAAAATGGATCAGGGACTTCCATCAAAAGCTACAAATGCTTAAGCAACTAAACAAAAACATGGGGCTATTCTTTGGGACTTTAGGGTAGGTGAAACTCTGAACAGAGCTTCAGTAGTACAGAACCTAGCCCAAGTATCTAGATGAAACCATATGGTTTCATGGAAGGAAAATTTTCTGCACAGCAAAGAAAACTGTCAGCAGAGCATAAAGACACCAGCAGAAATGGTAGAGAGCTTTTCACTGCTACACCTCAGGCGAGGGACTAATACCCAGAATTTACAAAGAACTCCAGAACTTAAATACTGAGGAACTATAACTGCCATTCAACAACATAGCCAATGAATTGAACAGACAGCTTGGAAAACAAGAAATACAAGTGGTTAGTAACTAAACTTTACAAAGAAGTGAACCTATGAAATCTGAACAGTATGATACCTAGACAAGTCCTGCATAATGACCAATTGGCGTGCCAATATGGACAGGAGAAATTCCATAAAACTCCACCCTTTGAGAAGGAGCTATGGGAAACCAATGGCTGCTTAGATAGAGAGAATCAGATTTCTCCACAACAAGCCCCCTCTGATAGGTTACTGTCTTAGTTAGGGTTTTTATTGCTATGAAGAGACACCATGACTACAGTAACTTTATAAAGGAAAAATATTTAACTGAGGTGGTAGCTTACAGTTTCCGAGGTTTAGTCTATTATCATCAGGGAAGGACATGTTGGCCTGTAGGCAGAAATGATACTGCTCTATCTTGATCAGAAGGCAACAAGAAATGGTCTGTGATGCTGGGAGTAGATTGAGCATTGGACAACTCAAAGCCCACACCCACAGTGGCACACTTCCTCAAAAAGACTACACCCACTCCAACAAGGCCACACCTCCTAAGAATGCCTCTTCCTTTAGGGCCATTTTCTTTCAAACATCACAGTTTCCTAATCCTGAAGGACAACCCTAAACACATTTATATAAAAAAAAATACTAAATGGATTTAATAGGTTTTACTTATACACACACACACACACACACACACACACACACACACAAAACAATTAGAAGAAAAGCTTTTGAATTTTAAAATGAATGAAGGAGTAAGAAGGAAGCAACAATAGTTGGAAATTATGTAAATGTGGTACTCATGTATGAAATTCTTAAACAATAAAAAGTGTTCAATGTCTCTAATTATTAGGGAAATGAAAATTAATACTACTTTGAGATCCCACTTCACTCCAATCAGAATGGCTGCCATCAAGAAATCTGACAACAAATGTTACAGAGGATGGAGAGAAAGAGGAACCCTTTATTTAAAAATTTATATAGCCAATATAGAAATCAGTATGGAGGTTAAAATTAAAGATAAAATGTAAAATAGAATGGCCATACATTCCAGTTCTTCTACCCAGAGAAGTCCCTATCCAACCATTAAGAAAACAATATTAATTGAGGTCACCTAATCTCAGAAATAAAGAGCCTGCATGTTCTCTCTCCTATGGAGACCCTAGAACATAAAGTATATATCTATATATGTAAACACCTGAGTATAACATTTAGAAAGGAGACCAAAAAAGAAAATATTCTGTGATGAGGAAGACCAGAATATGGGCAAAAGGGCTCATGAACTCTGAAAGAAAATGTAGATCTAACAGTTTTTGTAATTTCAACACTATTGTGCTTTTTTCCCTTTTTGTGAAGGATAAATGAATAAAAATGTGATGAGTAGTGAAAGTGTAACACCATGAGCATAGCTTTGTGGCTTCCAAATGGACTTTCTAAAAGTATAGAAGTTCACAGAGATGTCTAGAGTTTGGGACTAGGCAAGTGTTTGTTTGAGTAGTTACCTTAATATACTTATTTGAGGTTTCTCATTGTGAGTTAATTACAATAAAGGGATCTTCTAAAACTCCAGCAACAATATCCAAAGCCCCTGTGAATAGTGAGGTCACATACCTATTTTCATATCAAGTTTGCATCCTGACGTTGATTGATTTAAAATGTCCTGCTATAAAGTGACTAAGATCAGGATCTTGCTACAGTTAAGTGCCATTTGTCCCTGAAATCATATGCAGAATCTCCAGAGTCATAGGTTAATGATACCGGGATGGTGAAACTTAATCTGGCAGTGCTGTGTCAGATGGAGCCTTTGGGAAATCACTGAGCTTGCATAACATCATCACAATGGAGTCTCCATTATTGTATCTTGGCAGCTTTAGAAACAAAAAAGAAGACAGACATGTTTGGTGTAGGAGGTTCTTCTGTTCATGTGTTGCTTTCATTGGTTAATGAATAAAGAAACTGCTTTGGGCCTGTTAGGCAGAACTTAGGTAGGCAGAGAAGACATAACTGAATTCTGGGAAGAAGGGCAGAGTGAGAGAAGGCATGGATCCAGTTAGAATCTCCAGAAAGTCACAGCCACGTGGCGATACACAGATTAATGGAGATGGATTAAACTAATATGTAAGAGTTAGCCAATAAGAAGTTAGAGCTAATGGCAAGCAGTGTTTTAATGAATACAGTTTCTGTGTGGTTATTTTGGGTGTAAGCTAGCTGGTCAGCAGGGACAAACAAGCAGCCCCCTCCCTCCTTACAACACATGTTCACAAATAGAAATGTCTGTTCTCCATTTTCTGTACTGAATTGAGACTGCAAAATAGATGTGACTGCTCAACCTTACTTTCAGAACTATGTAGCAAATAGATCTCTTACCTTTGTGAAATTATCCCTCATCTGATATTTTATTACAGTTGTGGAAAAGATACACTAATGTAGGTAGTGGTTAAAAGCACATAAAGTCCTTGAAGAGACCTAGAATTTGGTTCCCATTAACTAATCTGAGGGATCATAGCTGTCTGTGATTCTACCTCCAAGGGATCCAATCCCCTCTCTGGCCTTCATGGCTGTGGAAATACACACACACACACACACACACACACACACACACACACACACACACACTTGAAAATAAAATAAAACTTAAAAAATAATAATGTAGCTATATAACATTGTCTTTCTACTATAAAAAATATGGATGGTTATAATGATCCACTAAAAGATGTGATGGATAGACTGTAAATTTCTTTGGATCTCTTCTTTTCCTTCACTAAAAGGAGTTCTACTTTTATGTCTCTATTACTCTCCTTCAAGTAAAATATCACTCACTTATTTGAAGGATAGAAAATCTAGGTATGAAAATTAGAGAAAGAGAGATGTGGGCTACTATCTATGTAGTACTTCTCCATGGGTCTTTCTTAACTAACTCTAAGATTTTATGTGAAATTTCATCCCTACAAACAAATACTGAGCCTATAACGAATTTTTATTGAGCTTACAGGGATATCAACAAAAAAGGAAAACTCAGTATATAGATTCACAGTAGAGTTGTATAATGTTATTTAATTTTATGAACTTAAATGTTTTCCATTTTCCAATCAGATAAAGGTAAATCCAAATAGAAAAAAAGAAACATGATTTAGATAATTCAGAAAACCTCAGTCAACAAAGATACACCCTAGTGTGTGAAAGCATAAGTAAAGACATTCTGTCCCAAGAATGTTGATAATAATGATGTTAGTATTGAGCATTGCTAACGTGGCATGACTCTTCAGCAGGTGTCAGTGCCATGATCTTCAACTGGTGTTCAACTAATGCAATCAAGCTCTCTTTCAGCATTTGGGAGAAAGTAGTTGGGTTGATCTAGACAACGTCAGCATTAGTCTCTAACATGGCCATAACAACTGCAATAGATGTATTTGCATCTGTGTTACCAAGAATATGTACAAACACTGCTCATTAACCCATGGTAACACATACTCTAATGACAACAACAGTCAGAAATCAAGGATAAACAATGCTAACTCAACCACATATAGTTTTTCAATTTATCAACTTTTTCTTCCAATACAAAACCTCAGTAGGATCCAACTCCATCATATTATGATAAAATTCTCAATGTGAACTTTAGAGATTTGTATGTATTACTATATGGCTTCTGATTTCAATTATAATTTAATTTGAAATACTTAACAGCATAGCTTTGTAACCTTGAATTAATAACATCACTTCTGTTTCCTTTATCTCAAAACAAATGGCTGGACATTTTGATCACTACTGTCTCTTCCAGTGGTGTCATTTTCCCTCTGAGTAATTAAATCACATTCCATATGTAGAGTAATCTAACAGAAAGAGGATCATTTGAAAATTCATTATGAAAATCAGAGCTGGGATGCCACTGTGTAACATGGAAAATAGCCACACAGACTTAAGCCTATGAGATGACTGAGAGAATTATTAAGATTAATATGAATGGGATTTATTTTATGAATTGTCCCTTGACATTTGTTCTTAAATAAAAAGATAGGGCTAACACTCTAGGCCTAATTCAAGGCATAGTCAGCAAATAAAGAAATTAGCTATCGGGCAAGAGCCTATTGTCTGGTGACATTAACTCTTCTAATCATTTTTTATTAAAAAGAAAAACTATCTGCCATTTATAGCAAAGACCATAAATTAAAGACATACTTTTAAAGTAACTATTTAAAACAGTATTATATATGAAAACACTTCATTGTCCATATTTACAATTCCATTTCTAGTAAATTCATAAGGGAAATAAAAATTCTGATCATTCTCCAGAAGCAATGGAAACGTAACCCTCCCAAGCCCCTGGTAAAATATGAATAGGCTTTTTTTTTTCTTTTTGAGTCAGGATCTCCCACTATCGCCCAGGCTGTCCTCTGTCTCACAGTAGCTGTCCTGCCTCACGGGGCCAAGTGCTGAAATTGGAGATGTGAGCCACCATGACCAGGTTTGGATACTTTTTTTTTTTAGGTGTATGTACTCTGCTAAACAAAAGTCAGGTTTCTCCTCCAGTTTTTCTTCTCCTTGGATCAGTAGCACACAAAATAAATATTTCTAATCATGTTTGTGTTGAAAATTGTACATTTTATTAATCATGTGTCACCTGTCCTCTGCCAGGAAGACTGTCAGTCATAAAATGAAAATAGCATTGCCTGTTAAATTCCTTGAAAAGGATTTCACTTTCGGTGGCTTCCAGGTGTCCCTCATTTATGAGGCTTAGTACTGTGTGAGATAAATGTTGAATGGTTATGGAAAAACTATTGAAACTCAAACATTTATCAAAGGTAATCAAGAGCAACAAGACTATAATTTAGAATTTATCATATTAAGAATTAACATTTAGGTCAGTCATACAAATCAGGCAATATTTGATGTCTTTTGGCCAATAGTTTTTTCTTCCCTATTGTAAGATTTTTTTCATGACCTACTATAAGTATTCCATACAAACAACCTCAGGAAGAACAACAGGTCACGGAGGACACAAAACAATCAGGTTTAACTTGTGACTTCCAGGTAAGCTTGGTTGTTGTTATGATAAAAGAGAAGATTTCATGAGAGGAACTTCCTCATGATACCATGATACTGAAAGACAAGGAGTTGAAGCCATGGAAGAATGTTGATTTGAGTGGGCCTTCAATCAACTCTGAATTCTTCAATGAACTCTTCCTATTATCTTCTGAGGAGAGAAGCAAAAGGAAACAGTTAAGACTTGCAAGGCCCCTGCTCCTATTGTAACAGATTCTCCTACTATCTTAGAAATGCGTATATATTCTCTTTCATGAACAGAACTTGAAAATTCTTGCAAAGATAAAAGTACCAGTTACCCGGTTTTAACCATTATACATAACAGACGTGTATTGAATTATCATACCATATCCCAGAAATATGTGCAATTATTACATATTGTTAAAAAAAACTTATAAAGAGAAAAACAAATTGCAAACAATAATAGAGCAAATTGTATGTTAAAGGTAGACTTAGATAATTTTCAAACAATATTCTAGAATAAATTCAACAGTAATCATAGAAGTAGTGTCATTGCCTCTTTTGTAATGGGCTAGAAACTGAAGTAAGTAGGACCTCATTGTAAATAACTAAATAGGAAAACCATTCATTCAGAAGATCTCTCTATGTGGCTGCATATATTCAAAACACGCAAGAAAATAAACAAACTGGAAATGAAAAATAAACAATGCTTTCTGCAGTCCAAACAACTGGACCCTCAAAGGAAAACAAAAGCCCAGGGTTCCCTGTTTTCTAAGGATGAAGATCTGTGAAGACAGAAGCATGGCCTACTGCAAACAGAAATGTTGGAGGAGCCCTGTCAGTTACCAGTAGCAAAACAAAAGACTAGCTGGACAAATTTGCCTAGTCACCCTGCTCCAAGGGAAATATTAGAACTTACTTCCCATCCTGTCTATAAAATTCAGAGGGGAATGGAGTACAGCCTGAATGTATGACAGCACACTCTTCTCCCGGAAACAATGCCACTCTGAACATCATTCCCAGCCCCCAGCACAAATCATATCTTTCAAGATATAGGAAATCTTTCAGATGGTGGAACTTCTAACAAGACTAAAGATTATTCATGTGAAAACTATTATTTCCTCCTAACATAACTTGCTGAAGTTAAATAGATAAAAAAATCTGCTTGTGAATGGACCTGCCAGGTGAAACTTAGGACTGAAGAATTATTTTTAGAAGTCTGAGAGAATTCTCCATACCGTTACGATATAGCTAATAAAGATATTCATATACCTGCATGAAGATAGACACTAAAACGAAATCCCACACTAGCTCAGAATTTAATACAATAAAGAGTTATTGATTTAGGGGTAGACACACAGATCACAGTCCTCTGCATGAAAGGGGAACAAGGACCGAATCCAGCAGCCCACTTTACATCAGCATTTATAATATAAGAGGGCACGCCTAAGTGGGCAGGTAACTGAAAGGCTACTGGCTGTAGGATTTCCTAGAGCACCTGCTTTGTGTACAATTTGAGAGAAAGAAAGAATTAACTGAAGCTTCCAAAAGAGAGTAGTAGGCTTTTTATACTGAACCAAAAGTAACTGGAGAAGATCCTATAAGATGTTAGCCTAATTTTTCTAAAACTTTGCTTAAACTTTCTCATAGGCTTGTTAATATTTCAGCCAACAGACATCCTAAACCAATTGTGTTCCATGCCTGGACATTCCAACTTACGTATCAGTCTTGCTCCTACTGTAGATAGATATTTGTGAATCATGTAAGGTATTACCTCATCCTCAGAACCTCAACTATTTTTGTCATTCTCAATAGTCAAAAAAATAAATTTAAAGCTGAAATTACCTAAGCAATCAAATTTTCTTGTGCTGTGTCCTGTTCTGCACCATTTTGTCCTAGAAAACTGACTAGGACAACATGGAAATGAAGACAAAACAGCAAACACATACAATTAAGCGGCAGTTAAATGGGCTGCCTTTACTCTGATGGAGGGAACTTACTAGACAACCTGGAAACTCAGTGCATTTGTTATCACACCATGAAAAGGAGGGCTTTGCTAGTCTTGGTAGTGAAATAGGCAAGGGACAGAGGCTTTGCCAGTTCTAATGGTTCTGACTCAATGGTGTCCCTGACATGGCCACGCTTTTGTCAACAAGACACTCAAGACTTTATCCACTATCCAAAGTCCTAACCTGCTCCCAGCTTTCAAAGTCTATGTATGTTTTCACTTCAGGAACTCACAGATTCCATTTTCATGAATGAGCACAACAAGGAACTAAGCCTCCAATATCGGATTCCAATCTAATACACACTGATATGGCTAAATATTACAAACGCAGGGTTTAACAGACTCAGACAGTCTTTCCCCCACCAATTTACTAACCTCTTTTCACTATCAAAAATCAGGTGGTCCAGTACACCCCAAAAACAATGGGAAAAGGAGATGTACATTCATCAGCTCATTTAAATCTTTCAACTGGATAAAAGAGAAAGTTTCTCTGGTTATTTGACTTGTCCAAGACTAAGCACCCAGTCAGTACTTAAATTCAGGTTTTTCATACTGACAAACTAATTGAAGTCAGATTTCACCATCTCTACTTAGCTGGGTGAAATGAAGTTTAATTACAATTGGCATTATATTCCATATAACTAGGGCCAGATTTATTTGCCAACACTGTTCAATGGTGTGTGGAATGCTTTCTTCTCTCTCTTTCTCTCATGGATTCTTGTCACATTCATGTATTTGGAACAGAAATTTTAAAATGTTTATTTATTGGGCCTGTTTATGGCTCAGTGAGCAGAAGCAATTGCCACACAAGACTATCAACCTGAGTTCAATTCCTGGAACCCATATAAAACAAAAACAAAAGACAAGACAAAAACAGAAGTAGTCATAGTCAGCATCTTCATTGCCAGTATTCCTCCAAAGAAATGCCAAAATTACACATACGCACACATGCGTGCACATGTGCACAAGTGCACATATGCCATAAGCATGTGCACAAACACATGCACACACTATAATAATAATAATGATGCTGATGGATGTTCATTTATTATGTGGACAAGGAGCAGGTAGACTTCTTATAGATAATGGTAATGAAACATGCTTTCCAATTGTCACACAAAGACCCAGCCCAAGACAGTATTGGTCTTTAAGAGTAGAGAAATGTGAGCAGCGTTTTCAAAATCGAAGATCGTTTCATCACTTCCTGGTCATGGTTATCATGGCAAATGACCTTAACTCCTTCAGGGCTCACCAGATCCTGTAATTGGCTGAAATCTCCTCCAGAGACTTCCCCCAGCCCATCCATTCCATGAGGCTGACAGGAAGCTGGAAAATTTATGCTTCAGGCATCATGTGTTGCGCTGCCCAGATCATGCATATGCATGCTGTTTTCTCATTAGGACTTGCTAAAGGTACCAGGCGTACACTAACAGAGGCACATCGGCAGTCTGTAAAGAAACACAAATAATGAGAGTCTTCTTGCTCAAATTCCACTAACAATATTTTTAAAAGACAGTTTTCTGTTGATCTTGATTCTCACTGGTGTATGGTAAATAGCTCTCCTGGACTTGTTTTTGTTTTGCGATAAACGTGACACACATTTTCCCGAGGCCTGGGAGGAAATTAGATGCAGGCCCCACGTGTGCTTCCTTCATCCTGAAACTTACATTATAAGCGCTTGATTTATTGGATCTTTCAAAAGTCCAGAACACCCACGGATCTACCGACTGGTGTTTATTTATTATCAGTTTTCTCTAGTGTGAACTGGGGTGCCTCTATTCACCACCATCCATGCTTCACCATCATCTTCCTCTGCTCCTTCCCATTATGTGAAGTATTAGTGTTCCTTTGATTCCTTTTCTGCCCCATGCCTCTCTTCATTTTGTTTCCCATATCTTTGTCTTTCATCTCCTATGCTCTTTTAACTTACCTGATAATTGCTTTCAAACCCTTTTGTATTAACCTCAGATTCTGAACTTTGTCATAAATGCTTTATAGACCCATTTTCATTACATAGAAAAAGAATACTTGTGCTCCAAAATCCATTTGGTTATAGAATACAGCTATTTGGTTTTAAAGTAGATATGCCTAATAAAAGGTTATATTTTAAATATGCATAATTCTATGTTATTCAATAGGTCCTGAAACTAAATCCATTTTCATTTAATTCATCAAAGGAATATTCCTGAATGACGAGCACAGTGTGCATCCTTTGCAAGAAGGGCCATGCTACCCATCATGAATTCATGAAACCCATGAATATCCAAGATCATGTTCAGTTAAAAGGCTTATTAATCCTGAATGAATAATTTAGATACCACCAGAAGTCATTTTACAACCTGAGGTGTCACATTGATTTCATAAATGAATGAAAAGAGAAAGGGCTGGTAGAGCTATGACAAAAAATTTAAAATAGAGACACAAGCAGCAGAAGAAATGTGTTCGCAAAGAATTTTTAAAGAAACATTTTTCTAGTCATCTCCAAACTTCGGTCCTGGATCTCCTCCACTCAGCTCATAAACGTAACTTGTACTCACTTCTTAATAACCAGTCAGTGTGTTGGGCTAGAGAAATTGCTGCGTGGTATAGCTCACCTGTTGCTCTTGTAGGCGACTTGAGTTCAGGTTTTAACACCCACAAGGCAGTTCACAACCATCTGGGACTCGAGTTCCAGGAAAACTGACACCTTCTTCTGGCCTCTGCAGGTCCTGCACATATATGATACACATACACACAGGCAATATACTCATACACATAAAATAAAATAAATCTAAATTTTTAAAAAAAAATATCCAAGTGTCCCTAAGTTTAATATTTTTTTCTGTTAAGATTTACTACCAAAATTGTTTAGGATAGTCTTCTCCTGCTTTTAGAAAAGCAACTTTTCATAATCTGGTGAATTGAGGAATTAAACATGCAATCTTAGTAATTTACTTGCAAAGGCATTTTGCTGTAAGTCACTGAAAATTATAGTACATATCTTAGGAACATACATTAATGTGTGTCTATGATTTCTGTTACTGTTGGTCGTACAGGAGTGATTTGACGTCTTAGTGACGTCAGCAGGCTAGCGCTCTCTTTAACCTTCACATCTCTCAGCTGTGTATTTACCTCATGAACACACAATGGCTACTTGACTAGACCTCACGCCAATAAGCCAAGCAGGACTCTTTTTCCTTTAAGATAAAAATGTTCTGCCAATAACTTTGACCTCATTAGTATGACCAAATCAAAACTCTACCAAACCAGAAAATTGAACATTTTGGTTTTCTGAGAGTAATAAATATGCACTGGACTACGAATAACTCCAAAGTTATCAATCAACTGTAGATCCTTTTACTTCCATCTAAAAGGAATCCAATGGTTAATATTAAAGATGGTACCAGAAAAGGCAAAGGAATTAAAAGGTAAAGTAACTAACTATAACAATGTATATGATATATGTTTTCGGTTTGGAGGACATGGTGGCTACAAAGCTAGATATCTCTGAGCAATACTTTAAAAACACCAAGGAAACTAAACTTAACCCTATAGCCCACTAAGGGTATAGACTCCAAGGCTACCATTAGAATCAATTAGGTGGCCCTTCACAAACATTAAAACTAATTAAATATGAATAATTAAATTTCTTAGATAAGATTTAAACGGCTGTACTTTTTCATGTGTGTCTTTTGAGACAGGGTTTCTTTATGCAGCTCTGACTGGCCAAGAATTTAATCCATAAACCAGAACTGTCCTGTACTTGTAAATACCCCCCTCCTCTGCCTTCCAAGTGCTGAGATGATAAGTATATGCCATTTCTCCATGACTTTATGTATTTAAAGATATTTTTGCATGTGTTTCAAAAGCATAGTAAGGGTTGAGAAAATCTCTCAGGCTTATTGTAGAGAACTGGAGATTTCAGAGCAAAGTGCTAATAAAAAAGTTATTCATAAGTTCACTTAAAACATAGAGGAAAATTACCTTCTCAGAATAATAATTCTTTGTGAAAGATTCATGAAAATATGCACTTAATGGATGGAACTTGAATATGGGTGTACATTTGGAATGTGAATATCTTTTTAGAAATTATTTGCAAAAGTGTAAAAGAATATCATTATTCATAATTTTAATGCCACTAATCATGAAGGCCATAAAAGCTCAAAGTGAATCAGTATCAATACTGTGTGACATACTTTAAGAAATGTCTACCGAAAACCTGATATGCTCCTAAATTCTTTCATTTGCAGCACTGGCAAACATGGTAGATTCTTTATTCTGATTCACTGTTTGAATGGTCGCTTTGATAGCTCGGGATGGCTGAGAAACAGAAGCTTGGAAAGTTAAGACTTCCTTCTCTTAAAAGGAGAAAGGTAAAGATGGAGATGAGAGTCGGGAGTTTTAGCAGGCTTGCTCTGCATTCCTTTGTCAGAACTCAGTCATCTACACATCTAACTGTAGAAGCAGCAAGAACTGCTGCAGAAATGGAAGCAGAGACAAGTAAGCACACAGCATTGTGTCTACCTGCACCTAGAACTTGGAATACCCTGGAAGGAAATAGAAAACATCACACAGGTTAAAAGTAAATGCAGCCAGCCAGAGGTGGTGCACGTCTTGAATCCCAGCACTCGGGAGGCAGAGGAATGTGGATCTCTGTGAGTTCAAGGCCAGGCTGGTCTATAAGAGCAGGTTCCAGGACAGCCTCAAAAGCTACAAAGAAACCCTGTCTCAAAAAAAATTAAATGCATAACTGAGTAAAAAAAAAAATAAGAAAAAGGAGGGGGAAGAGAGGAGATGAAAAAGTTGAGGGAAAGAAGGGGATAGAAGGTGAAGGAAAGGAAGGGCGGGGGAAAGCCAAGGAAGGGACATCAAAGGAAACTCTGATACATTTGAGAACCCGGTGCTCAGAAGGATGAACAACAAATAGGACATCAATATAGACCACAGAGTGAGATCCTACTGTACCAACACACACCTAAATTAAAAAAAAAAATTAGAGAGGTCTATGAGTGTTTTTCGTGAACGGATATTTTATCCACATTGTTATCAAGGACACAGAGACTTCCTTTCTATTTTCTCACAGCTATGTATCAGCTCCCTACTATGACTGTTGCTTTATAAATCATATAGTTTCCCACAGCAACTGGCCCACTACCCATCCCCAAATGCGGGGATTCAGGAAAGGGCTTTGAACTGCATGGCTTAATATTGGATTCTGCCTAATCCTAGGCAAAGGTTATAAAATGGCTACAACTGACTTAATCAAGTCTAATTCCTGGGCGTAGAGTTAGCAACCAAACCACTTAAGTGGTTTACAATCCATGACCCTGGTCTCGTTCATCTTTACTCAAGTTTCTTAAAGAATCAAGACATTAATGTATGTACTTCTATCTTCCTGAAAACCCTTCTCTGAGGCCACCCTCTCCCACTTTCTGTACTCTCTGGACCAGTTTTAATTACCTTTAACTCATATTGAAGATACAATTTTCTCCATCTACCATAAGTAAGCTTTTATCATGTCTTTCCCTCTCCTTGGAGCTGAAATCTCACAGGATGTTGTAGACTATGTGCTCTTCCACATGTTGAAACACACTCTTGCATTATTCATCTAAATGGCAAGCACAATAAAGGAAAGACTGTCTTGCTACTGTCATTCACTGTTATCTCAGTAAACATTTAAGCAGTAATAGTTTGTGGCTGCCCAAGGAGAGGACAGCTGTCCTATGACCAATCCTCATGCCTAAAAATGAAAGCCCTTATCACAGGTCTTTCACCACAATATGTATCATTGGCTCCTTTCGGTCTTTAGAGATATCAGGAAATGAAGTTCATTTCCAAGACTGACTGTTAGTACACCTATTCAGACTCACACGATTACTCATGTTTTTATTTTTGTTGTTATTGATTTTTATTGAGCTCTACATTTTTCTCTGCTCCCCTCCATTCTTCTCCCCTCCCCTTTAACCCTCTTCCAAGGTCCCCATGCTCCCAATTTACTCAGGAGATCTTGTCTTTTTCTATTTCCCATGTAGATTAGATCCATGGATGTCTCTCTTAAGGTCCTCATTGTTGTCTAGGTTCTCTGGAGTTGTGATTTGGAGGCTGGTTTTCTTTGCTTTATGTTTAGAAACCACTTATGAGTGACTACATGTGATATTTGTCTTTCTGGGTCTGGGTTACCTCACTCAATATGATGTTTTCTAGATCCATCCATTTGCCTGCAAATTTCAAGATGTCATTTTTTTTCTGCTGTGTACTACTCCATTGTGTAAAAGTACCACAATTTCCTTATCTATTCTTCAGTCAAGGGCCATTTAGGTTGTTTCCAGGTTCTGACTATGACAAACAATGCTGCTATGAACATAGTTGAACACCTTTCCTTGTGGTACTATTGAACATCCTTTGGGTATATACCCAAAAGTGGTCTTGCTGGGTCTTGAGGAAGGTTGTTTCCTAATTTTCTGAGAAATCACCATACTGATATCCAAAGGGACTGCAATCATCCCTTCATGATAAAGGTCTTGGAGAGAACAGGAATACAAGGAACATACCTAAACATAACAAAGAAAATATACAGCAAGCCAACAGGCAACATCAAACTAAATGGAGAGAAACTCACAGCAATCCCACTGAAATCAGGAACAAGACAAGGTTGTCCACTTTCTCCGTATCTATTCAATATAGTTCTTGAGTTTCTAGCTAGAGCAATAAGACAACAAAAGGATATCAAGGCGATATAAATTGTAAAAGAAGAAGTCAAACTCTCACTATTTGCTGTTGATATGATAGTTTACATAAGTGACTCAAAAAATTCTATCAAGGAACTTCTACAACTCATAAGCACTTTCAATAATGTAGCAGGATACAAGATTAACTCAAAAAAATCAGTAGCCCTCCTCTACATAGATGATAAATCAGAGAAACATCACCCTTGACAACAGCCATGAATAGCATAAAAATATCTCAGAGTAACTCTAACCAAACAAGTGGAAGACTTATATGAGAAGAACTTTAAATCTTTGAAGGAAGAAACTGAAGAAGACACAAGAAAGTGGAAAGAACTCCCATGCTCTTGGGTAGGTAGAATTAACATACTAAAAATGACAATCTTACCAAAAACAATCTACAGATTCAATGCAATGCCCATCAAAATCCCAGCAAAATTCTTCACAGACCTTGAAAGAACGGTTCTCAACTTCATATGGAAAAGCAAAAAACCCAGGATAGCCAAAGCAATACTGTACAATAAAGGAACTTCTGGAGGCATCACAATCCCTGACTTTAAACTCTACTACAGAGCTACAGTACTCACATTTTTCTTCTCTTTAATTCCTTCATGTTCTGAGCTAGGCTATTTATTAACTGAATAAATAGAAGAATCAAATATTACATCACAGATCTAAGTTGAACAGTCTAGAAGGCCAGACTTCAGCACAGATTAATCATAGATACAGTGATTTGTCAACTTGCTGAACAGATTATCATTTTTACTTTTCATTAGTGTTCCTTTCTAGGTATTGATTATCACCCCTCTGTACCTTCTACTCAGTGAATTTGCAGTCAACAAAAGCCTATGACAGATGCCTGTTTTGTTATAAGTCTTTCTAGGTATTTCTCAGAGAGACTAATTTCTTGCAGTATCAACTGAGAGTGCATATTTCTCTAAGACAATGCAGAGTGAAAGAAGCCAAGGAAAGCCATGTTTTACACGAAGCCAATAAAAAGCAGACACATTAGCGCTAAATCAACTGGCGGTGTGTCAGAGAAGTAAATTTCACTGCTCAGAGTCACAGAGGGAGAATCCATCCTTGTCTCTGAGATTTAAGTAAGATTTTGACAAGAAATTTAATAATACAGGGGAATCAGTCTGCTACTGTACACAGTGATTATTTCACACAAGAAAAGGACAGAACCGTCACTCCACGTGAGCCATTATTCGCAATTCTTTGTTTCTAATTCATTATATATATTCATACAAACAAAAGTCACTCAGCCTGCAGGAATCTAATGATTGAAAATATCACAAAGGAGGGTGAGAAGCCCCCCATACACACAAGCTGTTGATTGTTTGAGTGTCTAAAAGCATCAGCATTAACTAATATGTTTAAAAATATGCTGCCCCCTAAAATGCAACCCATTCTTGTAGCTATTACAAATAAATTAGAGATTTTGCTCATGGTTATTTTTTGGTCAGAATTAAACATTTACCTTTTCCTGATTATTCCTGTTTTCATGTCTCTTAAACAACTGCTTCTTGTCTTTGCCAGCAAGGTAATAAATGCTAGGATTTCTCTTTGTTCAAAGAAGTTTCTACAATTTTTAATTATTTCTTAATAATTTGAAAAGTATCCAAAAATCAAACAATTACAAAATCCAAGCCAGCCTAGGCTACATATCAATTTCAAGAACAATGTAGGCTATTGACAAAGTGAGACCTTGTCTTGTAAATACAGCAGAATCAAACAACTTAACTCCAGTGATATTTTATGTGGACTTCATGTTTTGTGGAAGAAATGCATCATTCCTAGCATTTTCCAGAGTTGCCAGTGAGACTAAATAGTCCTTAAAAGGAAGAGACAGGATTTTCTTGACCCCCAAACACCTAGTGTGTTGTCTAATGCTCAGTGTACACTGCCTAACCCATTGTCGTAGAGTGGGAAGATGATAGGCTTGGAGCCCTGAAGATCAGGCTTGCATTCCAACTCCTCTACTTGTTACCTTCTATACTTGAGTGATTTTTTTTTCCTAAGACAGGGTTTCTCTATGTAACCCTACCCGTCCTGGAACTTGCTCTGTAGATCCTGTTGGCCTCTACTTCCCAAGTACGGGAATTTAAGATATGTAACTGTCACCCAGCTGAGTAATAGCTTTTTGTTCCATCAACCATAAACGAAGTCTAAAGAATGATGCCAGCTTGGCAGTTTGTTTTGTCTATATTTTATTAATTAAATTTATTCATTTATTTTACAACCCCACCACAGTTTCCACTTCCTCCTCTTCTCCCTTTCCCATCCCCAGCTCCTCCCAATCCCCTATCACAAATCTACTCACAATTTTCTGAAAAACCACTGTATTGATTTCCAAAGTGGTTGTAAAAATTTTCACTCCCATTGGCAATGAAGGAATGATTCCTTTGCTCCACATCCTCTCCAGCATAAATTGTTATTAGTGTTTCTTATTTTAGCTATTCTGATTGGTGTAAGAAGGAATCTCAGGGTAATTTTGATTTGCATTTCCTTGATGGGTAAGGATGCTGAACAATTCTTTTAGTGTCTCTTGGTCATGTTTGATTCTTCTGTTGAGAATTCTCTGTTTAGATCTGTACCCCAATTTTAATTGGATTATTTGTTTTTGTTTTGTTTTGTTTTAATGCCTAGTTTGAGTTCTTTATAAATGTTGGAGACCAGCCCTTGGTCAGATGTGGGGCTGGTGAAGATCTTTTCCCATTCTATAGGCTGCCATTTTGTCTTATTGACAGTATCTTTTATCTTACAGAAACTTTTCAGTTTCATGAGGTCTCATTTATTAATTGTTGATCTTAGTGTCTGTGCTACTGGTGTTCTATTCAGGAAGTTGTCTCCTATGCCAAACGTGTTCAAGGTTCTTTCCCACTTTCTCTTTTATCAGATTAGTACAACTGGAATTATGTTGAGGTCTTTGATCCACTTGGACTTTGTGCAAGGAAATAGATATGGATCTATTTGCATTGTTCTACATGCCAAAATCCAGTTACACCAGCACCATTTGTCAAAAATGCTTTCTTTTTTCCTTTGTATAATTTGGCTTCTTTGTCAAAAAAAATCAGGGGTCCATATGTGTGTGGATTTATGTCAGGATCTTTGATTTGATTCCATTGATCCACCTGTCTGTTTTTATGCCAATACCATGCTGTTTTTACTACTATAGATCTGTAGTAGACAGCTTGAAATCAGGGATGGTGATATCTTCTGAGGTTCTTTTTTGTATATGATCATTTTGGCTATCCTGATGTTTTTGTTTTTCCAAATGAAGTTGAATATTCATGTTTCAAGGTCTGCAAAGAATTATTTTGGAATTTTGATGGGGATTGCACTGAATCTGTAGATTGCTTTTGGTGAGATTGCCATTTTACTATGTTGATCCTATCAATCCATAAGTATGGGAGATCCTTTCAAATTCTAATATCTTCTCCAGTTTCTTCTTCAGAGACTTCAAGTTCTTGTCATATAGGTCTTTCATCTGTTTTGTTAGAGTTATCATAAAATATTTTATATTAGGTGAGGCTATTGTGAATGGTGTTGTTTCTCTGATTTCTTTCTCAGCCCATTTATGGTTTGCTTATAGAATGGCCACTAATTTTTTAAATTAATTTTGTATTCCAGACACCTCACTAGAGATGTTTACCAACTCTTGGAGTTCCCTGGTAAAATTTTAGGGTAACTTATGTATACTATCATATCATCTATGAACAATGATACTTTGACTTCTTTCTTTACAATTTGTATCCCCTTGGTCTACTTTTGTTGTCTTATCACCCTAACTAGAACTTCAAGTACTATATTGAATAGAAATGGAAAGAGTAGACAACCTTGTCTTGTTCCTGATTTTAGTGGAATTGCTTTGAGTTTCTCTCCATTTAATTTGATGTTGGCAATCGACTTGCTGTATATTGCTTTTATTGTGTTTAGGTATGTCCTTTGTATTCTTGATCTCTCTAAGACTTTTAGCATGAAGGGGTGTAGAATTTTGTCAAAGGTTTTTTTCAGCATCTAATGAGATGATCATTTGGTTTTCTTCTTTCAGTTTGTTTATATGGTGGATTACATTGATAGATTTACATATGTTGAACCATCCCTGCATGTCTGGATGAAGCCCACTTAATCATGCTGTGATCTTTCTGATGTGTTCTTGGATTAAGTTTCCAGTATTTTATTGAATATTTTTGCATTACTGTTCATGAGGAAAATTGGTCTGTAATTCTCTTTCTTTGTTGAGTCTTTGTGTGGTTTGGGTATCAGGGTGACTGTGGCCTCAGAGAAATTATTTGGCAATGTTTCTTCTGTTTCTATTTTGTGGAATAATTTAAGGAATATTGGTGTAATTATTCAGCCATAGATAAGGCTGCACTTCCGGGTTCTAAAGGCAGGCACGTGAGGACAGGCCCTCACGCACAAAGGGCCCTGCCTGACCCATGTACGCGCATGCGTGGTTACATCCACGTATGACTCAGCTAAAATCTTGCACGCATGTGTGAGTCACCCGTCATCTGTGTCATCAGTGTGACATAGTCACGCCAAACCCCTGTGTGCATGTGCAAGGCATCTTTTAAAAGCTGGACGCTCCATCTTTTGCTCCCTCTCTCTCTGCACATCGATCACCAGGCCTGTACACACACCCCTCTAATAAACTCCTAAGCGGGTTCATTGGTGTTCCATGTCTCCTCACTCATGCCAGGTAATTTCAATTGGTATGTCAGAGATCAACTTCAACAAAAATACCACTTACCAGAGTAGGGGCATGAGGATTAGAAAAATAAGTAAAGAGATGGAAGACACAAGTAAAAATAATAAAACAGAAACATAGGATAGTACCAGTAGGGAGTTCCAGTGAATAGTGAGATTTTACACATTTAATTTTCCATACACTTTTCTAACCCAATACAAAAGGGGGGAGAAGACAAAAGACTGCTTTAACATGATACAAAGGACTACTAGAACAGTTACTTGTTTCAATATGTTGAGACATTAAGCCATTAATTCTTGAGAAAAGCACTCTATTGTTTAGACAGTGAACCCACCCTAGACCAAGTATTCTGAAGGCAGCCACTCCCTACATCAAACCTCTTAATTCAAAAGAAGGAGCAGAAATATGCTTGAATTCTCTGAGTTTTGGTCCAAGTGGAATGGATCTACCTGTATGGGCCATCTTAATGTTCAAAACACCAAGTAATCTCACCCTAGGTCAGGGTGTGTAGCCACACTAGTTGTTAACAACTCTGAGCAAGCTGAAACTCTGGCCTTCAGACAAGGTGGAAATAGGCTCACATTTTGGGCCTCCACATTGGTATTAGCTCTTCTGTGAAAGTCTGGTAGAAGTCTGTGCTCAAACCACCTGGCCCAGAGCTTTTCTTTTTTATTTTTTGGTTGAGATACTTTTAATGACTATTTCTATTTCCTTAAGGATTATAGGTTATAGCTCTATTTAAATCATTTACCTGGTTCTGATTTAATTTTGGTATGTGGTACTTATCAAGAAATCTGTCTATTTCTTTTACAATTTCTGATTTTGTGGAGTACAGGCTTTTGAAGTATGACCTATTGCTTCTCTGGATTTCCTCAGTGTCTGTTGTTATGTCCCCTTTTCATTTCTGATTTTGTTAGTTTGCGTACTTTCCTGATAAAGGTTTGTCTATCTTGTTGTTTTTCTCAAAGAACCAACTCTTTGTTTCATTGATTCTTTGATTGTTCTATTTGTTTCCATTTTGTTGATTTCAGCCCCTCAGTTTGATTATTTTCTGCTGTCTACTTCTCTTAGCTGTGTCTGCTTTTTTGTGTGTTAGAGCTTTCAGGTATGCTATTATGTAGCTAGTATTAGATCTCTTCAAATTCTTCCTGAAGGGACTTAGTACTCTGATCTTTGAACTTTCTTCTTGGTACCACTTTCATTGAGTCCCATAAGTGTGGATATGTATGCATTCATTTTTCCTTTGATGAGTATGAAATGTTCTTCCTTGTCTCTTTTGATTAATTTTACTTTGCAGTTTATTTTGTTAGATATTAGGACAGCTATACCACCTTAATTCTTAGGTCCATTTGACTGGAAAATCTTTTTCCAACCCTTTACTCTGAGGTAATGTCTGTCTTTGAAGCTAAAGTGTATTTCTATATGCAGCAGAAGGATGGATCCTGTTTTTGTATCAATTCTGTTAGCCTGTGTCTTTTTATTGGTAAATTAAGCCCATTTATAAGAGATATTAATGCTCAATGATTGCTAATTCTTGTTATTTTTGCTGCTACTGGAGGTGGTATTAGTATGTATGTGTTTCCCTTCCTTGGGTTTTGTTGGTGTGAGATTATCTGCTGCCTATGTTTCCCTGGGTGCAGCTAACTTCCTTGGGTTGAAGTTTTCCTTCTAGTATCTTCTATAAGGCTGGATTTGTGGATAGGCATTGTTTAAATTTGGCTTTGTCACAAAATATCTTGTCTCCATCTATGCTAATTGAAAGTTTTGCTGGGTATAGTAGCCGAGGATGGCATTCATGGTCTCTTAGTGTCTACATGAAATCTGTACAGACTCTTCTGGCAATCTCCACTGAGAAGTCAGGTGTAATTCTGATAGCTCTGTCTTTCCATGTTACTTGATCTTTTCCCTTTTTAACATTCTTTTCTTTGTTCTATATGTTTAGTGTTTTGATTATTTTGGGTGAGGGTAACTTATTATTTTTGGCCCAGTCTATTTGACATTCTGTAAGCTTCTTGTACCATTATAGACATGTCCATCTTTATGTTTGGAAAATTTTCTTTCTATGATTTTGTTGAGAATATATTTTCTGTGTCTTTGAGCTGGGATTCTTCTTCTTCTTCTATTCTTATTATTCTTAAGTTTTGTCTTTTCATAGTGTCCCAGATTTCCTGGATGTTTTATATTGGTAATCTTTTAGAGTTAACATTTCTTTGACTGATGAATCTATTTTCTCTATCATCTCTTCAATGCCTGAGATTCTCTCTTCCATCTATTGTATTCTGTTGGTGATTCTTGCATCTGTAGTTCCTTTTGAGTACCCAAATTTTCCCTTTCCAGAATTCCCTCAGTTTATGTTTTCTTTTTTTTTTCTTTTTTTTTCACATTTAATTTTTTTATTATTGCATTATAAATAGTACCATTCAAAATTTCCACCTCCTCTGCTCCTCCCATTTCCCTCCCGCTCCCCCACTCCTCCTCCCTTTTTCCCCTCCAGTCCTAAGAGAGGGCAGGTTACCCTGCCCTGTGGGAAGCCCAAGGCCCTCTCGCCTCCATCCAGGCCTAGGAAGGTGTGAATCCAAACTGACTAGGATCCCAAAAAGCCAGTACATGCAGTAGAATCAAATCCCAATTGGAAGCAAACAAGATTGCCAGGCAAAAGGTGGGAATACGAGGGTGGGGATAGTTTATGTTTTCTTTATTGCTTCTATTTCATTTTCAGGTCTTGAACTGTTTCCTTCAACTATTTGATTGTCTTTTTATCTTGGCTTTCTTGCCATTCTTCAAAGGATTTATTGATTTCTTCCGATTTTTTGTTTGTTTTTTCCTCAATTTCTTTAAGGGAGTTTTTTATTTCCTCTTTAAGGGCCTCTACCATCTTCATAAAGTTATTTTCAATGTCATTTTATTGTGCTTTAGCTGCATTGGAATGTTCAGCTCTTGGTGTCATAGGATCGCTGGGTTCTGGTAGTACTATATTGCCCTTTCTGTTATTGAATGTGTTCTTACACTGGTGTTTAGTCATCTGGATTTCAGATAATTATAGGTCTAGGTGTTGATTCTTATGTTTGTATTTACTGGATGGGTGTTTTGTTCCTTTGTTTTCTGTTTTCTTTCCTGTCTTCTGGCCTATGTAGCCAAGAGTTCTGGTGACTGGAAAGTCTTCAGGTTCATAAGGGTGTCTCCACTGATGTTTGTGGGGTCTTAGGTACCTAGGTGCAGCCTGGCTTCCCGTAAAGCCAAAGTCTTCCTCAGAAGTTGTAGACCAGAATATGAAGCCTAGTGGATGGGGTGCTGTTGTTTTGATTGGTGTGGCAGTACCTGGGTCTATGTAGTCTCCTGGAGAATGGAAAGGGGCTGGTGCAGACTTCACCAGAGCAGTGGAATTCCACCAGAGTTGGGGACAAGGC
Organism: Ondatra zibethicus; assembly: GCA_004026605.1. Lineage (NCBI taxonomy): Eukaryota > Metazoa > Chordata > Mammalia > Rodentia > Cricetidae > Ondatra > Ondatra zibethicus. The sequence goes on along the minus strand of PVIU01002371.1, from coordinate 6,920 downwards.
ACAGTAGTCTTGCTGGTGCTGAAATGGGAGGGGTGGGGCAAAAGATGTGCCCTGTGGTTTAGGGTCTGGAGATTGGGGCAGCTCAACAGTCACTTGCCTGTTCTTCAGATTGATGTACCTGCGCCTATGGAGTCTGCTGGAGTTGCAGCGGAAGGTTGGCCACAGGGGGGATGATGGGGTAAGAGTGGGGGTCTTGGGAGAGTAGCATCCAGTGGATGGTGTCAGTCTAGCTGGCAGGCAGATCACTGACCTGCTTGCTTCTTATTTGCCTGGTTTTTGTTTTTGTTTTGATACAATGGCTCTTATACTCCTATGGCATAGGCTAGCTTTGAACTTGCTACGTGGCTGAGGTTAACCTTGAACTTCTGATCCTCCTACTTTCACCACCCAAATGCTAGGATTACAGGAATGTACTAGCATTTTATCCAGTACTAAGGATCAAACCTGGGGCACTGTGCATGCTAGGCAAGCACTTAACTAACTGAGCCATGTTCTCAACAATAGCTATCACTTCTTTCCTGGGTTCTTTTCAGTAAAATAATAAAGTGTATAGCATTCGCAGGTGCTTTTTTGAGTGGAAGAGATAAGCGCTAGCATGAAGGTCCTAGAGTTGCTCTATAGTTCTACACTGTTAATAACAAGTGGACTGGAGACTTAGTAATCCTAAAGTCAGAATGTTTGTAACTGCTAAGACTCACTGCAAATGTACATTTGCCTGGACCCGAAGCAAAGGTTCAATCTCCCACTAGGAATTAACTACAAGATGCCTGTTTGCCATTATTTGTCTTTGACTTTTTCAGCTAAATACATTTTCATTTCCCCTCCAGCTTTACTTCTTTCAATATTTCTGGGCTGTGATCAGTTTGATTTCTGACACTTTGGCAGCCTCCACTCAAGAGATGAATGCAACTAATTTGGTAGATAACGCTCTAATCTTTTCTGCCTTGATTGTCAGTGTTTGAAAGGTAATCTAAGAGGATGTCTTTATCCTGTGATTTATTTTAGATTTGACTAAAGTTGGGTCTGAGCAGTTGATTACTATCTCACATCTGATCAGCTGAAGGCGAAGATCAATGGTACAGGTTCTAATTGGAGGCAAAGAACACACCTCAAATCTGTTGTGACAAAATGTGTCACCTCTTAATTTGCTAGTTAGACAAAGTATTTATGAAGTTGCTAATGAATGAACTTGACTTTCTTCCTTCATGTCTGTGCCTGATACAAGAGGAAACTGTAATGGCTTCTTTTTGAAGAACTAGGGAAGATTTGCTGGTAGAGAGAACTTCCTAGGTGACAAAGAAAGCTCCTTTCCATGGAGTAAAAGCATGGACTGTCATGCTTAGTAAGTACCAGACATTGAAATCTTCATAAATATACATGTATGTGTTCATGTAGTGTATGTTTATGCATGTGTATGTATGTGTGTGAGAGTATGTATAAGAGTGTATATGTGTATGTTTATGAGAATGTGTGTGTATGTGTGTACATGTATGTGTGAGAGTATGCTACCCTGTGCATGTAGAGGTCAGAGGATGTTGAATGGGGTTTTCTGTCCCACCCAGTCCTGCAGTCATTCAGTCCCAAAGCAACACACAGAGGTCTACATTAATTCTAAAATTGATTGGCCCAGTAGCTCAGGTTTCTTAATAATTAATTCTTATAACTTATAATAGCCCATAATTCTTATCTGTGTTAGTCACGTGGCTTGGTACCTTTTTCAGAGAGACAGTCACATCTTGTTTGCTCTGTGTCTGGTTTCCTTTGCATCTGGGTGATGACTGCAGACAGACTCTTTCCTATTCCCAGGATTCTCCTGTTCTCCTTGCCCTGCCTCTACATCCTGCCTGGTCTCCCCACCTCTACTTTCTGCCTGGCTACTGGCCAATCAGTGTTTATTTAAACTACAAGTGACAGGGTACAGATCATTGTCCCACAGCAAGAAGAAACTTTATGGAGTTGGATCTCTCCTTCTACCTTACATGTGTTGCAGGGAATGAACTCAGGTTATCAGGTTCACTCAGCAAACACTATCTGCTAAGCCATCTTACTGAATCAAATGAAGAAATATATTTACCAAAGCATACTTGAGGTTCAGAAGCCTTTTACAAAAGTTCGACAATGTTATGTTGTCTAAACTGTATGTATGCATCTCACTTTTTTCATTTAAAATCTGTGTATACACATAAGCATATAGATGCATTCCACTGAAACTCACTAATCCTTAAATCCTTTAAGCTCTATGTCTTGGTTTACTCAAATGAGCATGGTGCTTTTGCTTCTGAACTAATCTCTATTTAAGCCAATGAGACTTCCTGTTGTACATCACTAGGTGGGAAATCTCTCCCAGCATCTAGTGCCACGTTGTCCTTACCATAGACAAAGGCAGTGTTTCCCTGACACTCCCAGGTTTAACCTTTAATGTAGCATATAGCATCCTGAGACCCACATACATGATTAATGGGATCCCCAGCCCATCTCCAAATGAGCTTGTGTCAGCAAGAAGATTTAGTATCCTTTTTACACCCTCAAGATAAAAAATTATCTCTGCTTGTGGGAGCAATTTGTCTAAGAAGAGTAATTTTAGAATTTCTTCTGATGGTTTTAGACGGGCTGAGTTCCTGGTGGCTTTCCCCGTGATTTTATTTCAAGCACCTGTTCTTCATGAGCAGGCATAACTTGAAGCTGAAGTAATAAGGGCCCCCAGATGCATAGAACTGACTTTTGTTCTTTGTGTGGGTCTCTCTCCATATCACACACGAGCCTGTGTGTGCATTAAAAAGTATGCTAACACCAGTTCTTGAATTTTTAGAACAATTGTCCCAGCTGTGGGGCTCTCTGTTATCAGTCTAATTGATACATAACCGAAACCAGAATGTAAAACTGATAGCTGCGATCCGTTTCTTTAATGCCCAGCTGGTGTGAGCATCTTGTTCTTCCATCTGTGCCTTAGCAGTCAGCACCGTGATCCCGCCACTGCGGGCACTTCCTTTTGACTCAAAAGTAAATCTTTCCACCCCAAATCTGTTTGCTCTGTACAACAAATAGCATTTGTGCTTGTTAAGAAACTACCTTGCACAATTTCCCAGAGGCAATTTCAGGCAGTCTAATTGTTCTTTCCGTTTAGGAAGTGACCAGATCCTAACAGTCCCATCACCTGTTGTCTCCAAGTAAGGCAGTATTATGAGAAAAGGTGGTGTCCGGCCTCCTTGGACACTACTCTGTACAGAAAAACATCATGGCGCTGAGCCTGTCTGTGCATCCTGCAACTCTTTGTGAGCCTGCCAGTCAGAAAGACAATGGAAGCAGAATATTTGAAAGCTGCCTGCGCTGGACTCTAGCAGAGTGTGTTGATCAACTGTGTGATCTGAGGCAAGTGACTCCATTTCTCTTTGAGCCAAGATTCCTTATCTGCAAGAGAATGGTAGTGACATCTGTCAGCTACAGAATGCAGGCAGGATATTAATTTAGACTAAGGCCAGGCTGTTATAAGAAAGAGAGCTGACATTCACCCAAGGCTTAGCTGACATAGAAATTTCTATCTTCCTCAAATAATAGTCTGAAGGGAAGATTCCACACTGGTGGCTGCCTCTTTTCAATGCTCAGATATTCTCATTTCACTATTTTTTCTCTGCTACCCTTGATTTATTTTATTTTATTTTTGGCCTGCAGGGTCAAGGTGAGCTGGGTTAGAGTGTCCATGTGCCCTGGCTTGCCGAAAGGAAACATGCCTAGAGTTTACAGCACCATCTTTGGCACCATACCTGCCATCTCAGAGCCCACTCTGTTAAAGTGGGCGTGGCTATATGACTATACCTAATTGCAGTTGAAACTGGAAAATATGATTGTTTCAATCCCTCTTAGGGTTATGGAAATGTATTAAGATGGACATATTATGCCACAATTGACTAGAACTATCTTGGGCTACAGTGATTGCTCAGGGATTAAAATGCTTGCAATGCAAGCATGGAAAATACAATTTAGATTCCATGTAAAATGCCTGGTGAGTATGGTAGCCTTTCTGTAATCAGAACATATTAAGGCAGAAACAGAGGAATCCTCACAATTAAGATGACTGTCAAGACTAGCCATACTAGGGAGTTCTGGGTTTAATTCAGAGGCTCTGCTCTGGGTTTAATTCAGATGCTTTACCTTAATGAGTGAGCTAGAAGAGTAGTGGAGCAGATTCCAGACAACCTTGGGCCTCCACAAGCACATGGTGCTTATGCCCACACACTTCCATGCATGTACACAAAGATGAAAACATGCGTATACATACATATATAGTGGCATTTCAATTGTATTTTAATAAATAAAGACTGCCTGAAGATCTGAGAGTAAAACAATCCCACTGGTCAGTCTTACAGACCAGGTTATGGTAACACACACCTTTAACCTCAGTAGCCATAATGACATGCGCCTTTAATCCCAGTAGCCACACTAGATGCCATAGAAACTGGGCAGTGTACTTAAATGCCTTTAATGACAGTGGTGCACACCTTTGATCCCAGCCCTAGAGAGGAATATAAAATGGGGCGAGCCAGCTCTCAGAGGTAGTCTCCTTCTGAGATTCCAGGAGGCAGGATCACCATTTCAGACTGAGGTTGAAGTAAGAGCGAATGGCTGGCTGTTTTGCTTTTCAGATCTTCAGGTTGAACCCCAATTTTCTGACCCTGAGTTTTTATTAATCATGCTTCATCCTTATGCATATATAGCACACACACACACACACACACACACACACTGGAGAGAAATGAGAAAGAATTTATCTCAAATACACTAGCAGACGAAGTGAAATCGCAGCTATTTCCCTCTGGCACACCTCTCTGTTCGCGTTTGACAAACTTGAACGAAAGAATGGCATGAGACCCCAGGCATGCTCGGTTTCACTTACCATAGCACTGAGCTTTTTCCCCTAAAGAAAGGGGCCTGGAATTGGCCTACGTCTCAGTGGCCATTAATCTGGGACCATTAATCTGAGGTGTTTGTCTCACTGGGACTCCAAATTCTGTTCAGCTCCTTCTTATACTGAAAGGCTTTCTACATCACTTCACCATGGTCATTTTGTTCCTTCAGGATATAGATTGTTGTTTCTCCAACCCCAAGCATCTGAGTTTTCCTTCATGCTTGACCAATAAGTCTTGTTTGGATTGAATGTGAAGACACACTTTCTGTGCCTTTAGTCTTATCATGTGATGAAACTCACCTCATTCTTACTGCTCACTTGATTGGCTGTGTTCTGTTCATAATTATAAATTTGCCAAGGGCTGGGAGTAGGAGATTGCCCTATCCAACATCCTACCCCAGTGCTTATCAAAGTACCTACTATGTTGGAAGTGTCCAATTGCCATCAAGTTGGGTGAGCAATGAAATTAAAACATGAACTATGTTTCTAGAATCTCCACATATCAGTTCTTATTCTTAAATATATTCAAATGGAGTCAGCTTTCAAGATGTTAAGACATAATTTATTGTTGGAGGTTAACGCATAAGGGACCAGAGCATTGTTTAAAGATCCACATTGGAACTGATCAGAGGTGAAAACCAACCTGCCGCTGACTGACGGTCTATATCCTTGGTACAAGCACTTTCAGAACTTGATCTTGAAACAGCCATCAAGCCATGCATGACTGCCTGTCATTGTATGGGCTATGTCACACACCAGTGCCACCGCTGCAAATGAGTCCTCTGGGTCAGTGGTGTGATTTACATTCCTCTGTCCCACGGATTCACAGAAGCGGCATGTCCCCACCAATATGGAGAAGGGTCAGATGGCCAGAGTTAATTAGCATAGAGGACAGGTACTGTGTCACACCTGCTGTGGTTTTAGGGCTCTGATTCAGTTCCTATACAATAAGTGACCTAAGATTAAGCAAAACAAAATAAAGGTTTATGGCTACAGCTGCAGTTCGCTGGGGGAGGGGCTTCTGACACAAGCTTGAAGACCCGAAGTAGAAGGCCTGGCAGCCACACAAAAAGTCAGGGATGGTGGTCTGCATCTGTAACCCAGAGCTGGGATTAGAGACAGGTAGATCCCAGGAGCTTGCAGGCCAGCCAGTCGGGCTGAAATGGTAAGCTCCAGTGAAAGACCGCCCTCAAACAGAAGAGATTGAGAACCGCGAAGGAATAGAATCAACGCTGACCACAGCCTGCACACTTGGGTACACACACACACAAAGAAAGGGGGGAAAACATTTTCGAAGATCAAATTTTCCCTTTTTCTACTCTCATTTTTTTATATGTATGCTTGATTCTGAAAGATTTTGTAATTTATTCATGTGGTACCAGTCACATTTTAAGACTCGGAAGATTTTTCAAAGTACATTATTCATAAAGAAAATGAGCTGACTTGTGTCTACAAAATTAAGCATGATGCTAAGCCCTCTCGTTGTAGTATATTTCCTTCATTAGATGTCACAAGGCATCTTCTATATGTGCAGCTCAGTCTCTGTAGTGACCATGGCAAAGAAGCTCTTACTAGCCTTATTTCATAAGATAGTGTCCCCGATACATCAGGCCTACAGAGAACCCTAGGATGTGATGTCATTTAGGAAATGATTCTAATCATGTTAAGAAGAGGTCTTATTGGATTCAGATAGTTATGAAATCCAGTGATCCAAGCTTTTGTGAGGAAGATAGATCAGAGACACAACAATCACCAAGGGAAGTGGGCCCTGTGAAAACAGGAGGGACTAAAGCTGTGTGGCCACAGCCAAAAAGCTTGACCAGTAGCCAGCCAGCAACCATAAGTATCAAGAAAGATGTGAAGAAGGACCCTTCCTTAGAACTGCCACTGTAAGCATGTTTCCCTTGAAATAGTGATCTTAGCCTCTGGGCCTCAAAAGTGTGTCATTTGCACCACACTGGCTCTAACTATTGTTAGGGCAGATCTGGGAGAAGAATGCATGGGCTAGGAAGTCCTT